>JARQZK010001050.1:5000-12500 GCA_030704885.1 Cynegetis impunctata
TCGATCGAAGGAAAAGGTCAAACAGTGTTAGTGGTATAATTACACTATTTCATGTGATGTTGCTTCTACTATTGTTTGTGGTGATTGGTTAGATATTAGTTTGTTTCAATTTTTTGATGTGTCTGTTTTTAATTTACTAAGATATTGTTTTTTAATTTCTTCATGTTGTAAAAAATTAAGTGAAATTTCATTTGAAGCATTTGTTGTTGTAATGTGTTTGTTCTTGTGGGAGTATTTATTCGTTTTGTTAGAATGTTGATATATTTTCAACATGTCGGTGATATTAAATTGAGTGTTTTTTTAATGAAATTTTTATTTCGAATTTCAAAATTCTAAAAAAGGTACTCACAATCTAGAAAAAATGTTTGAAACTCTCAGCTTAAAAAGTTTTTATGAAGCCACGATGTCGTGGCGAAACGTCAAGTTTTTATAAAATCGAGTTTTTTGTCACCAAGCCTGTTATTACTTTTAATATATATAGATTATATTATTATATATAGATTATATATATATTATAATATATTATATATATATATATATATATATATATATATATATATATATATAATATATAATGTATAATACATATATATATATATATATATATATATATATATATTTATGTTAATAAAATACTGAAAAATTAAATTTTTTTTAACAGAAATTTATTCTGCATTTTTTTTGAACACTAGCTCCAAGAAAGGAAAAAAGTATAATATCTATTGTTTAACAGTTATGTACACTTGCAAAGTTCTTGTTCAAGCAGCAAAAAAACTATAGCATAACCAATTGAAAAAATCGCGATAAGAATGTTTTGTCACTGGATCCAGTAAGAACCTGAAATTTTTCATTCCTTAATTAATATTTAATATAGTTGAACAATGTTTATTGTTAAAGTGTCCCAAATCGGCGCTACTTTCGCAAGCCAGACTACCCGTTGTCGGCCGTATTTTTACTCTGAGAAAACTATAAATATTAATCCTACAGTTCCAGGAGACTTTCTTTTAGAAAATTTCCTCTTTTTGTATATGTATTTAAATATCAAAAATATCAATTGCCTCTGATACGGAAGACAATGAGGGTGATTGTCTTCCGTATCAGAGGATTTTGTTTGTTGTACTATTTTCATCTTCAAATTTTCAATCCAATGCTTTGCTACGCCGTTCTGATGAGGACCAAAGAGTCCGAAACACGTGTCAACGGCTGCTTCCATATAAACGTACTATACCGATAATTTTACTCCACATCTTTAATGTTTTCCCATGACTCATTTCTTTGTTGTTAGATAAATAATACCCTATTATTTTTATTTTCAAACATTACGTAGGTAAAGGTTTCTTTGGTTTCCCTTACCATCTAATCATAACATTTTTGAATGTTAATATTAGACTGAATAGTATATAATAAATAACTAGCAAGACAAAGCAGCCTTATTTTTTTCAATTTTTTCACATCAATAAATGTCAAAGAAATTTCAATTAAGAATATCGAAGTAAAACGTCAACTCTTTAATAAAATCGAGTTTTTTAAGATTCAACCAGCCTGTTATTGCTAATAATTATCAAGAGATTAAAAATAGATCACAGGCAACAACAATTCGAATAAAATATAATAATATATATATATATTAATATATATATATATATATATATATATATATATATATATATATATGTATATATATATATATATATATATATATATATATATATATATATATATATATATATATATATATATATATATATATATATATATATATATATATATATATATATATATATATATATATATATATATATATATATATATATATATATATATATATATATATATATATATATATATATATATATATATATTATATATATATATATGTATATATATATATATATATATATATATATATATATATATATATATATATATATATTGTTAATAAAATACTGAAAAATTAAATTTTTTTTAACAGAAATTTATTCTGCATTTTTTTGAAACTAGCTCCAAGAAAGGAAAAAAGTATAATATCTATTGTTTAACAGTTATTACACTTGCAAAGTTCTTGTTCAAGCAGCAAAAAACTATAGCATAACCAATTGAAAAATCGCGATAAGAATGTTTTGTCACTGGATCCAGTAAGAACCTGAAATTTTTCATTCCTTAATTTAATATTTAATATAGTTGAACAATGTTTATTGTTAAAGTGTCCCAAATCGGCGCTACTTTCGCAAGCCAGACTACCCGTTGTCGGCCGTATTTTTACTCTGAGAAAACTATAAATATTAATCCTACAGTTCCAGGAGACTTTCTTTTAGAAAATTTCCTCTTTTTGTATATGTATTTAAATATCAAAAATATCAATTGGTTTTTGAGATAATTTTTTCTTTCAGTAAATTGATTATAACTTCTACAATTTTCAAGAACGGAGCTTAAATTTTTTCAAAAAATATCTTCATGCTCTTTCGAATCGAATGACACCTTGCTGATATTTTTTCGAGACTCATGAACAAAATTGAACAAAAAAATGCACTTATTGACTAGAATATATTCTCATGATCAGTAAATCTTTCTCCAATTCCAGAAATGGATTGAACGCTATCACAGAAAATTTTTAGTTACTTCAAAATGTTATGGAGTAATTAAATTTTCAAAGCCAAAAGTTACTCATATTTTGATACCTACTCTACCTACTAAATATTCGAAATATTAAAAATTGATTGAAAATATATATACTACCATTACCATTAAACAAAACTGCTCGTGTTTTAGATATAACACAACACTACACCATTAAACAAAAGCTCGAGCAGTTTTGTTTAATAGTAAGTACAGTATACAATTTATAAAGAGTAGAAGTGCGAGGTGATTTTGGTTGACTTCTTCCTTTCGAAATAAAAATTTTCTATTAGACCCATTTGAACTTTTTTAAACACGTTTTTTTGCTCAAAGTGACCGCTTAAACTTACTTATTGAACATTGAATAGAATATGCTCCAAACTACTAGTTACTTCACCCAAAATTAGAAAAACGATTCAATTTCTTGATTAATTATAATGTTGAAATTATAAGTAGATATTGCACACACAATTGCACAGTCGTCAGGAAAACATATCTAGATGATTTTCATATAATCGCACATACATAATACCAAAAGAGGTGCTAGTGTTTAATAAATTTCATGTATACATAATACGTAGATACGAAGACTTTTATTCAATTCTATTATAATTTTCGTAGGCTCATGGGGGGGGATTGATCCCCTTGATCCCCCTCCCTATCTACGCCACTGATATATATATATATATATATATATATATATATATATATATATATATATATATATATATATATATATATATATATATATATATATATATATATATATATATATATATATATATATATATATATTTATATAAATATATATAAATATATTATATATATATTTATTTTTATATTTATATATTTCTTTTTATTTATATATATTTAATATATATAATTTTTATTTATTATTTATATCTATATATATATATATATATATATATATATATTATTTATATCTATATATGTATATATATTATATATATATATATATAGATATATATATATATGTATATATATATATATATATATATATATATATATATATATATATATATATATATATATATATATATATATATATATATATATATATATATATTATATATATATATATATATATATATATATATATATATATATATATATGTATATATATATATATATATATATATATATATCGTGAGAAAAAACTGGAAAAGAAAAACAATAAACTACCAAAAATATCCATCACACCTGATTTCAGAATAGACATAAATTTTCTAACAGTTAACAATATCAAAACTAAGTATAAATAAATCTAACGGAAGCAACTCTTCTGACAATCAATTTGATGCCTGTGATGTGAAGTAAACACTTTCCCCTCTCGATTCAGGAATAAGTACCTACAGCTGTTTTAATTTCAGAGTATACGTTGAATTTTATATGGTTTCAGTGATTTCTAAATAGGTGTTTGTTCACTGGCAACATCGACAGTTTTAAAATAATTCATTGGAAATATTTTAGGCCACGAAGATTGACACCATGGTCTTCCGTCCTGATGCGGCTATGAGCAATATTTTTTTATTGAGTGAAGAGATACATTATATATCATCTCATCGTATACGTTGGATCCTTTGAATTATACGAGGAAACTGCCTGTCTGTTCTGAAACATAGCTTTCGTGACCAGAATGAAACTCCTAATTGGTTGCGTGCGTTAGATTTTCGTAATTCTAGAACTTATTGGTATGTGGATTGTGTTCATGATGATAGAAACATGAGTATGGAATGATTAATGACTTAAGTCAACATATGAGGAATTCTATATTCTTTTGTTTAGTTTATTAATAGATTTCTCTTCATACAACTTTTCAATGCGCTAGAAATTGAAACTTAGATATGATAGAAAAAAGTGCAAGTAGCGGAGTGTTAGTTATTTAAAATTTGCCTGCAGAATAGTCAATTTTTGATAAACTTTGGGATAGTTTCACATCTTTGTTGGATAATGGTGCCTATTTTAATTTAGCTATGTTGGCCGATGGTATAGTTAAAAAGTTAACCATATCTTGATCTTCCCTAACTCTACTGAGACTAGCGGAAAATAAGATGGCTAACCTCATAAATACCTACTAATGGGATACTCTTGTATATACGATTTTCGAAAGCACCATTGTATGATTGTATAAGAACTTCATCGGTCAAGACTTCTAAACTAATTTTTGTAATGTTTAAGATAGGCTATTATTGGAAGTAAGAAGATGATTGAATTCTCTATGACACTGGCGTAACTACACCGTTCCAGGTCCGTGGAAAATTAATCGGATGGTGCCCTCTGCGACCCAGTATAAGAACCACAACCACTACGCAGAGTAGGTACATGAAACGCTATTATCGTTAGTTGATTTTTTAACGTACTTGTTATCTTTTATATATATATATATATATATATATATATATATATATATATATATATATATATATATAAATATAATATATATATATATATATATATATACCTATATATATATATATATATATATATATATATATATATATATATATATATATATATATATATATATATATATATATATATATATATTATATATATATATATATATATATATATATATATATATATATATATATATATATATATATATATATATATATATATATATATATATATATATATATATATACCTATATATATATATATATATATATATATATATATATATATATATATACCTCTACAGTGGCGCACCCAGGGGGAGCCAGGGGGCTGCAGCCCACCTGAGATTTATTGTAGTAACAAAAGAATTGAGATTAGTAAGATAATAATTGTAAACTGAGCTCATCCATTACTATAAAATGAACCCACTGGTCACTATCGGTCAACCATAAGATCTATTATGATTTACAGGATTACGGGATGTGCGTTTTCTATTTCAATTTAACGAGGTCAATATTGATTCAGCCCCCCCCCGAAACTCAATGCTGGGTGCGCCCTTGTACCTATATATATATATATATATATATATATATGTATATATATATATATATATATATATATATATATATATATATATATATATATATAATGTATATGTATATACAGGGAGACTTATTTCAAGGTATACATAGAAAAACCATTGCAATTAATTCCAATGAAAAATGTTTGCGCCATTTGAAGGTATACATAGGAAATATAGTATAGCAGTTTGTTGCTATATTATTTTTCAGTTTGACAACTCGAAATACTTTAGATGTGATTGTTGATAACTTTCATTTCTAATCGAATTAAGTTTGAAAATGTACAATATTTACACACTACAAGAAAAGATTGCCTCTACGATTGTTACTACTGCAGTAACAGCTTTAGTTTAAGGCAAGTAAGAGATCATTTTAGTGTTGAATACCCTGAGAGATCAGTTCCGTCCATAGGAATAATATCAAAGATAGCAGCAAAATTTAAGAACACAGGCTGTTTGCAAACATCCCATCAGAGATCCGGAGTAGGAGCACCATACAAAATCAATGAAAATAAGAGAATAGATGTGATAAATAGTGTTGTCGAGAGCAGCAGTATAAATTCAAGATCAGTAGCTGCTGCTCATTCCATTTTACAAAGTTCGGTGCTGCGAATTCTACGCAAAGAAAAATTTAGATCATACAAGTACCTACCAAAATCACCAAGAATTAAAAGTAAGGGTCACTTACTTGAGAACAGAATTTGGTGAAATATTTCTAAATAAAATTAATGAAAACCAGAACATGTTTCAACTTACTCTCACATAGTTAATAAGATTAACTACTTCCTTGAAAGCCAAAGCAATTATGACAACTGCGACTTATCAATAATATCGCTAAGCAATGACAAGTAATCTATTGTTGTTTTCCCTATGTATACCTTGAAATGGTGCATACATTTTTCATTGGATTCTCCTATGTGTACATTGAAATAATTCTCACTATATATATATATATATATATATATATATATATATATATATATATATATATATATATATATATATATATATATATATATATATATAATTGATGATTCAATCAGGGGTTGAAATCGATAAATAATGGCCTAGTATGTGTAATTCATTAATTTATGTCGACGTTTCGGTTATTATCATAACCTTCCTCAGAAGACAAATAGTTGGGGTTAAAAAGAAAAGACACTTGTCTTAAAATAAACATTCTCTAGGAACGTCTCATACTCATGCAAAATAAAGTACAATAATGAACTCGAATTAATTTCACGCGGTCAAACAATTATTCTAATTTAGAATATTTAACAGCTTATCCATAGATCCCAATCATCTTTAGATTTATTTCCAAATTGGTCATAGAGCAGTGGCGTAACAATAGGGTGAAGGGTCCCCAGCAAGGAAAGCACATTCGGTTTCTCACATTTATTATTACATCATTTAGCGTAAAAAGTTAGCGTTGTAGTTGGAAAAAATGGAGTTTTCTTGTTAGTTCATATATTCGCCGCAAGATTTCTGTTGTTGCGCGGACTCTCGGGCAATTCCCGCTTTATTTTTCGACGCGGCCTCTAAAGCACTCAAATCTACAACCGTCGTTTTTTCAAATGCATCAAAGCGCTTGCAAGTCTGTCTGGAGGACCTTAAACAGGGGAAGATGAAACGTGGGAGGAAAAAAGAACTTCAAGATTGTGAAAGCTTGTTTGAGATGAAGATATTCTATTGTGTATTAGACATCATCATTAACCAATTGAGATCGCGTTTACTTGAAATTAATGAAATTGTTTCCAATTTCGGTGGCTTTCAACATAAAACTTTGTAAAAATTGAAATGATACCGATTTATTGAAAAAGGCTTCAATAGGGGCATGAACAGTCCTTTACGTGGGTGAAGTATTATCCATAGAGATATTACAG
>JARQZK010001050.1:15000-26017 GCA_030704885.1 Cynegetis impunctata
ATTTATCACAGTGTCTGGTCATTATGAATAACACATTGGGCACTTTGATAATATAGGTGTAATTAGGAGGGAGCCGCGCCACAACAGCGCACAGGAACAAAAGTGTGACACGCTTGGGGAATGCAATTTTTTTCGATTTGACTACATTGGCTACGTGTTGGTTTTGTAAAATTAATGAAAAAATTGGTTATATCAAACTGGCATTAACTGTAGGCCATCTGAAACTACGCTAAGGATGAAGTTGAAAGTTGGGCTATAAAAGGACTCCTATACCTACCTATATCCCAAGAAAATGAAGAAACGAGATTCAGTTGCCCCAGATACCATATTTCAGTCCATTTGGTCATATAAAAGTATATATAAATACAGATTTATATAAACATATATATATATATATATATATATATCTCTTGATAGGAGTGTTGCCGTGTAATCAAAACATCAATTGTACTTTCTTTGGGTTCTCGGCAATTAGTTAAAAGGGCAATTAATAAACTAAAGTCATTCGTCAATACATCTATATTTCGAACCTTAAGCGGTTCTTCTTCAGGATGCTAAAATTATATAAAAATTACCTTACAACATTAACATAAAATTTCTAACTTACATCTGAACAAGACTCAAAAAAACAACAAAATGAACATGACAAAACCTCAAAAGGAACTCTAATTCCCCTTAAACTTGAAAAAAAATATATATATATTACCAACCAGACCGTGTTTCGTGTTCAATAGTTTGACAAGGGAGCAATTTTGTAGGTTATATTTCATAGAATATTTGGGTTGTTCATAGAACCCTCATTCGACAACCGGAATGAGAAAAGAGTGAATAGGTTCATGTACCAACAATATTTATGCGTTGGACTCATCGATCAATCGTGGTGCACCAATTATGTCCAAAGATAGTAAATAACTGTATAATGCTACTTAGATTACTAATGTCAGTCTTTCTGTTTATGTTATTGGCCCTTTCATTGATGTAACACATTTCCAGGAATGTTCTTTTATTCTGGTTCAAACTAGTGCATAACACTTTTGTATCCTCAAAATTGAACTGATGGTTCATGGAAGAGGCATGACTAGCCAGAGCACACCTATCAGGCTGAAGTCTTATGTCACTTTTATGGATGGCTATCCTTCTTTTTAATGCCTGGGAAGTTTGTCCTACATATACCAATCCACAATCCCTACACTGCATCTCATAAACACAATCCGAAAAACAATGAATACTGATTTTATCTTTCATATTGCTGAAAAGTTTTCCCACTGTGAATGGATTATATCTAGCTATTTTTACGTTCTTAATCTCTCTGAAAATAAAAGTTAGTTTTGTTGTTAAATTTGGAATGAAGGGTAGTGAGACATATTTAAAGTTTTCGGTTGAGACTTGACTACCATTATCATGTGATCTTACAACAGTTTGTGTTGTTTCATTGTTGTGATGTGATTCTGTAGTTGTACTGTTGTTATTTACTATATTATTGTGGTTGTCTGTTGTTGAGCAAAAACATTTGTTCAGAAAATGCTTCGGGTAGCCATTATTTCGAAAAATGCTATAAAGTTTTAATTCTGAACTTTTTAAAAAATCTGAATGGCATATAGACCTGACTCTTCTGACCATGCCCTTTATGAGATTGATCTTAACTCTCCAATCATGGTTCGACCTATAATGTATGTATCTTCCCGATGATGTGCTTTTCTGATACCAATCCAGCTTCACTATGTTGTTTGCTGTTCTTATCACTCTGGTGTCCAAGAATGGAACACCATTGTGCAATTCCTCTTCTACTGTGAATTGAATGTGTGGATCAAATCTGTTAAATTCTTTGAGGACTTCCTCTGTACCATCCATTGGAAGTGCCAGAATTAGGTCGTCTACATACTGATAGATGAAGGGCAACTCAAAAGGCAGTTGTGAGATGCAATGCCTTAGCAGTGCAGACATAACAATAGAGACCAAGATTGGACTTAGCTTACTGCCCATTGGACATCCAAAACTTGAAGATAGATTTTATTGTTAAAGGTAAAATAGTTGGAATCGAACAAAAACTTAATAATTGAACGGAAAAAAGGAAAATCCATAGTGGTGTTTCTTTCAATCCTTTCCCAATTTTCTTCAGCTACTCGAATAACACGTTCAAATGAAATATTGGTGAATAAGCTAACTACATCCAATGAGATGATTTTATGTTTTTTTGGAAGTTTAAAGTTGTTGATGACACTGCTAAACTGAAAAGAATCTTTTATAGCATATGTATGGTAGTCTGCGAAGGAATCCGACAAAAGCCTTGCCATGTATTCACTCAACTGCGTTGTTGCTGATTGGAACGTGGACACTATTGGTCTAAGTGGAATGCCCTCTTTATGTACTTTAGGTAGACCATAAATCCTAGGAGGTACTGCCTTATACGTGGTTAAGGTCTTGGCTGTCCTTGCATCTATGACGTTCTCTACCTTGAGTCGTTTGACAATTTGGTTGTTCTTCGTTTGGAATAGTTTTGTTGGATCTTTGTTGACCTCTTTATACGTATCATCATCACTCAGAATAGCAATCATTTTTTCTCGGTATTGTTGCCTAGTCAGAGATACTGTGACATTTCCCTTGTCTGCAGGAATGATAATTAAGTCATCATTTGTTTTTAGAAATTGCTTAGCTTTGTTATATAAATGATGTTCAAAGCTATTCTCTTTTGAACTATTATGAATTGAATTTGTAATAGCATTAGTACATTTAGCTCTAAGAATGTCCTGTGCAGATGAAGGGGCAATCTTAATGATGTGTTCAACATCAGCCAATAAGTTCTTAATTGATATGTTCTTTTTTATTAGAGGAATCAAACTGAATTTTGGACCCAAACTTAAAATTGCTTTTATATCTGAAGGAAAATTGTGATTCGTAAGATTAACGAACCAATTATCTTGTACAATTGTAGAATCAATTTTGTATTGTTTGAGCTTTAGAAATTTTTGGTCTAAAATGTTTGTCCTGAACTTGAGGGTTCTATTATAAGATCTTAGTAAATTATTTTCGAAATCATCAAACATACGGATTGGTAATAAGGACCTGACTTGGGACCTAATATGACTCAAGCTAGCATGCAGTCTGTTTAAATTCTTGAAAGTTATTGAAATTTCAAAATTTAGAACTCTGGAAGATACTTTTCTATTGAACACGTCAATCTTTCTGTTGTCTTCCATGTTGTCGGACAATAGGTTATTCAAGCATTTTATATTTTGCGTGATGTGTCTAGGGGTGAGTCCCATAGATTCTGGCACTTCCAATGGATGGTACAGAGGAAGTCCTCAAAGAATTTAACAGATTTGATCCACACATTCAATTCACAGTAGAAGAGGAATTGCACAATGGTGTTCCATTCTTGGACACCAGAGTGATAAGAACAGCAAACAACATAGTGAAGCTGGATTGGTATCAGAAAAGCACATCATCGGGAAGATACATACATTATAGGTCGAACCATGATTGGAGAGTTAAGATCAATCTCATAAAGGGCATGGTCAGAAGAGTCAGGTCTATATGCCATTCAGATTTTTTAAAAAGTTCAGAATTAAAACTTTATAGCATTTTTCGAAATAATGGCTACCCGAAGCATTTTCTGAACAAATGTTTTTGCTCAACAACAGACAACCACAATAATATAGTAAATAACAACAGTACAACTACAGAATCACATCACAACAATGAAACAACACAAACTGTTGTAAGATCACATGATAATGGTAGTCAAGTCTCAACCGAAAACTTTAAATATGTCTCACTACCCTTCATTCCAAATTTAACAACAAAACTAACTTTTATTTTCAGAGAGATTAAGAACGTAAAAATAGCTAGATATAATCCATTCACAGTGGGAAAACTTTTCAGCAATATGAAAGATAAAATCAGTATTCATTGTTTTTCGGATTGTGTTTATGAGATGCAGTGTAGGGATTGTGGATTGGTATATGTAGGACAAACTTCCCAGGCATTAAAAAGAAGGATAGCCATCCATAAAAGTGACATAAGACTTCAGCCTGATAGGTGTGCTCTGGCTAGTCATGCCTCTTCCATGAACCATCAGTTCAATTTTGAGGATACAAAAGTGTTATGCACTAGTTTGAACCAGAATAAAAGAACATTCCTGGAAATGTGTTACATCAATGAAAGGGCCAATAACATAAACAGAAAGACTGACATCAGTAATCTAAGTAGCATATACAGTTATTTACTATCTTTGGACATAATTGGTGCACCACGATTGATCGATGAGTCCAACGCATAAATATTGTTGGTACATGAACCTATTCACTCTTTTCTTATTCCGGTTGTCGAATGAGGGTTCTATGAACAACCCAAATATTCTATGAAATATAACCTACAAAATTGCTCCCTTGTCAAACTATTGAACACGAAACACGGTCTGGTTGGTAATATATACATTTTTTTTTCAAGTTTAAGGGGAATTAGAGTTCCTTTTGAGGTTTTGTCATGTTCATTTTGTTGTTTTTTTGAGTCTTGTTCAGATGTAAGTTAGAAATTTTATGTTAATGTTGTAAGGTAATTTTTATATAATTTTAGCATCCTGAAGAAGAACCGCTTAAGGTTCGAAATATAGATGTATTGACGAATGACTTTAGTTTATTAATTGCCCTTTTAACTAATTGCCGAGAACCCAAAGAAAGTACTATATATATATATATATATATATATATATATATATATATATATATATATATATATATATATATATATATATATATATATATATATATATATCAGTGGCGGCTCGTGAGGTTTTGGTTTGAGGAGGCTACAAGAGGTGTTAAAAAATACACCATAGGCGAGAATTTTTAGGATTTCAAGGTCAGCCGCCTTATAATTTAAAGAATATCCAAGTAAAACAAGCACCCTAAGCTATTAATTTGTTTTCACTTTCGAGTGTCTACCTTGTGACCTACAACTCCTATTTACAATATTCACAAAAACTCTTCTCAGCTAATTAATCAATTCTATTCATCAAATTTTTTTCTTTCACAAAATAGGTACCTGCCTACCTACTTAACGAATTTGTTAACAGCTGGTGAGAGCAAATAAATAGTTATTATATATTTCTGAAGATTAGCCGGATTCTGAGATCTTTAACGTTAGCAAAATGATCTATAATATCCTCATGAAATGTTTTGTCTTTCGCCAAAAGTTTTACCAATTCCTTTTCAATAGACAACAAACTCATATTTTTCAAACGATCCTGGCTCATTGAATTTCGTAAATAAGTTTTAATTCTCTTAAGAGTGGAAAACGAGCGCTCTACGGAAGCCGATGTCACCGGGATAGAAACATTTAGACATAAGAGTTTATAAACTTGGTGTTAATCTTGATTCAAATCATTATCAAAAAGGTATTTAATAGTCCTCACATGATTTTCATTTTGCTCCAAAATTTCATTGTCATTATAAACAACACACAGTTCACTTTTTATGGCCACCTTATCAAAAAAAGTGTATTTTTGACATAAATTTTCCAAAAGGTTATCTCGAAAATTAGCCGAAAATCCGGTTAACAAATTTTTATTGAGTAAGTCGAAGAAATGCAGTTCTTTCAAATCAGAGAACCTTATTTCTATTTGACCCCTAATAGTATCCAAAATTTCATAGAATATTTGCTTATAGTGAAGCTCCATATCTGCGTAACTGAATTTCTTTCGTTTTGGGCTAAATTGAGTCGTATCATCAGTAGTTTGAAATACAGAAAATAGTTTTCTAAAATAAACTTCTGCACGAAATTCTGAAATTTTTTCCAGAAGAAGCTTGAGCCGATTTCGTGATTAAATTACATCTGAAAACTTGTGCTGTAAGATTTGAAAAACTATTTCTGTTTGTTCAAAAATTAATTCAAAGATGTTTAAAAAATATATAAATTCCTTATCTTGTAAGTAAGATATTAATCCGCGTGCTGTATTTAAAGTTACTTTATCGGTGAAAAATTCCTCACTTTCAACTAGGTATAGAATTAAATCCTCAATTCCTAAGCGGCCCCAAACATAGACATTTTCACTAGTAAAAAGTAAACACTGCCAACAAAATAATTTATTTTTTACCTGTGATCCGGTTAGGCAAGGACGTCTCTCATAATTTCTTGTATTAAAACCGCGGTTTTGTTGTCTGTTACGCTGCACCAAATTGTTTAATTCAGGGGTACGTCGCAATGTTTTTATCAAAACTTTATCCTCATAACTTAGTGCACTAAAGTTATGGGATAACAAATATTCCACTAAGTCACCATTGAAATTTTTGAAATTAACTTCAGTAACCAATCTCATTTTAAAACAATACGCGAGCAATATAAGTAAACACGCTGCACGGCCATTAGTAACTATGATAACGCTACGTATGATTCAATTAATGCTTTCCATCGAATTCACTCGATGTCACGCGAAATTCTATAGTTGTGATTGGTCGACATTGTATGAGACTGGGTTCCTATCCGTGTTGCCATTTACATGTGTTTTGCTTTTCTATTTCAATGAAGTATTCATTCGGAGTATTTGCACCGTTGTTTGCTTTTCTGTGGCAGGCATAATGAACGTTGAGAATATACCTTTCTAAGCCTTCCGCAGCGTTGCCACAAATCTTGGAATGAATGAAATGCAGTAAATGTAAATACCTTCTATCTTAATTAATAAATTATATTATATAATGTAGGTTGAAAGGAAGGTAGGTGCATAAAATAATATGATTTTGATTAATATGAATATGCTGAATGCTGACTATTCCACATAATATATATATATATATATATATATATATATATATATATATATATATATATTAGTGATACACGGAATATTATTGAGGAGGCTTAGCCTCCTTTGACTAGCCGCCCCTGATATATGTATATATATATATATATATATATATATATATATATATATATATATATATATATATATATATGTATATACTACCTTTATCCGCTGCTTCGCTGGCATTGATGTCCTGATAACTGTCACAGATCATTAAAAAATGAAAATAAATAAATTAAAAATAGGATAAAAATTAACTCTATTTTTTTAAATTTCAGTAGCTTTTTTGTTGATTGAGCTCTCATTTATTAAGTTTGATATTTTTAAAAGTAGGTAGGAACATCCGAAAAAGATGATGCCCAATTGGATAGTGAGCTGACCGCCGGTATTCACTTATTGGCACATCAGACGGCGTTGAATTCTATTCCAGTTGCTCAAACTCTTCGTGGTACTATCATATATGCCCTTCAGGAACAATATTGTGTCCTTTACTTTGCATTTGAAAATATAAATAATGATGATCGGTTGGGTAGTTTACGCGTGAAAGCGTAACAAACAAACTTACATTCACATTAAATTTATAATATTAGTTAGGATAATACTCACTTGGAGGTCATGGCTATAAAATAGAAATTATGGAAAGTTTCAAAAAGGCAGATATATTTCCGTAGAAGTATTAATGTTGTTTGAAATTGGTAGGTGTTAGTAATTTCTTGACCTACAGGATATAATGATCTGTTCTTGTTTTAACAGAGGAAATGATTGTTTAGATTATCTGTTATTCACGTTAATGATTGCGTGATACATTCATCTAAATGAACAAAGAGGTAGTGAAATGATAAATTGTCAATGAGTCGTTGAATAGTACTAATAAACACCATCTCATATCTAGAAGACTTGGGCATAACTATAATAGTTAGACAGATGCTGTCAAGACACTTTGTAAATAATGATATGTTCTGTAAAGTCGTAGTACAGTACTTTATTCTATCATCAAAAAAATTCTAATAGTTTTCGCAGCGGACGCGATGTGAAGAATATTCAAGGTGTAAAACTTGGGTAACATTTTTGGAGTTTAAGTAAGAATCCGTAATTTTTCTGAAAATACAATATAGCCGAAGTCACTCTGGGAAAGTGTAGCTTCGCAACAATGAAAGAATTTTTCAAATCGGTTCAGTAGCTTCGGAGCCTATTCAAACAAGCAATTGAATGTTTCCTCTTTATAATATTAGTATATATATATATATATATATATATATATATATATATATATATATATATATATATATATATATATATATATATATATAAATATATACATACATGTTTTGAGGTGATAAGACAAGAAGAACCAACAACATCCTTCAATCTGCAGAAAAAGCCCTACTTCGAGAACAAATTCGAGAAAAACGAAGAACTCTTGCAAATGCAGAATCAGAAGCTTACAAATTACACTTAAAACTAAGCAGCCAAATCCATCCCCTCTTATGGTCAGACATTGAAAAAGTATCTTTCTGGCGCACAGAATCTGATACCCAGCTAAAAACTGCCAAACATCAAAAGAAATTCGAAGCCCTACAACAACTTTCCACAAAACACCCGATAAAAACCTTGGACACAAACAAAATAGTATATAACATTTCACAAAGTCATTTATCGGATCATGAAAAGTCAGTCCTAACTAAAGGTTTCAATTATGCCGTAACTCCTAAAATTGTTCCTGTAGAAGAACATCATCTCGAATGTGGAAGGCAGCCCATTAGGCCATATCCCAGAAGAAAACGCTGAACAAATAAGACAAAGACGTAACGCGCATACTAAAAACAAATAAAACACCAGAGCCAAAACTTAACACGGGCTGAACATCAAGCACTCCTATCCTTAAAGAAGAACAGGGAAATAACCATCTTTACCAGCTGATAAAGGCAACGCGACAGTCGTGATGGACACCAAGGACTACATAAATAAAAAGTTAGATATACTCGAAGATGATTCTTACAAACTGACAAATAGAGACCCAACAATATACCTAGAGAAAACAACTAAAACAAAAATAAAAGCCGATAAACTAGAGCCAGAAATCGAAAAATCGATAATACCTAGGGAAAAAGTCAAGCAGATGCCCGAAAACTATACGGACTGCCAAAAATTCATAAACCTGAGGCCCTCTCCGACCGATAGTCAGCGCATCCGATCACCAACACAAAAACTTGAAAAATTCCTAGCCGGTATTATGCAACCTACAGTTGAACTCGCCCAATCTTTTCGTGAGAAACTCTGAACATCTTACTAGAATGATAAAAGACATTCACCTCGAAGAAATGACATCTAGCAAGCTTTTGACATAAAATCACTTTACCCGAGTATACCCGTTGAGGAAAGCCCTAAACAAAATTTCCAGTAATGAGCGTTTTCCAGATTACGTCATCGGCCTCGCGGAACACTGTCTGGAAAAAACACTTATTTCATGGTTTAACGATAAAATTTACAAGCAAACAGACGGCGCACCCATGGGATCCTCGCTTTCACCAGTCATAGCTAATCTTTTTTATGATATATTTCGAAAAAGAGGCTCTACAAAATGCTCCCCTGAAACCAAAAATTTTGGAACGCTATGTTGATGATATTTCTTAATCTGGCCACACTCTCGGAAAGATCTAGAGAATTTCTACAGTATCTCAACAGTATACACCAAAAAATCCAGTTTACTTTAAAAATTGAACAAAAATAGAAAACTGCCTTTTCTGGACTTACTCCTGACAAGAAATCTGAACGGTACTTTGGGCTTCAGTGTATATCGCAAACCAACACACACTAACAGATACCTGAACGCTCAATCCCACCACCATCCTTCACAAAAACAGTCAGTAGTAAACTCATTAATTTCTCGATCTTTTCGACTAACAGAACCAGAAAACAAGAGAACAAGAAATCGAACAGATCACAACCGCCTTACGACAAAATGGATATACATACACCGACATCAAAAAGGCCATCAAAAAACAAGAAAATCCAATAAAAACATCAAAAAAATAACGCCGAAGAATCCAGACAAAAAGCATAGTACTTCCATACGTAAAAGGAATTTACAGATAAAATTGGAAGAGTCTTGAGGAAAAATAACATAACACCAATATTTAAACCCCAGAAAACAATAGCCAATATACTTGGAAACCCGAAAGATTAAAATCGGATTAGAAAACCACGGCGTCTACAGCATACCGTGTGCAGACTGCGGCCAAACATACATAGGAACAAACGAACAGAAAAATATCGGCCAGAATACAAGAACATAAAAATAGCGTTCAGAAACAAACAAACAACATCAGCCCTGTTTCACACATCATCAAGCAACAGGCCACAGAATCGATTTTGACCGATCAAGAGAAATAGCATCTATAGAAAAACTACAGGGTCCGTACCATAAGAGAAGCTCTAGAATAGAAAAATCAGGACACCTAAACAAACGAGACGATGCTCTAAATATTCCACTGACTTGGAAAATAATTTTAAAAAACACGAAAACGCATAAAACAACAAGTCAAGAAGTGAGGGGGCGGGGCCTATGCAGCGAACCGGCCAATCAGGAAACGAGACCAGCCAATGCCAATAAAACCGAGCTACAAGCAGAGGCGAACAGTAGTTGCCGTCGAAGTCACCAGACGTACAGCAGCACTTGAAAATGCCAAATGAGATTTTGGCGACGTCGTGAAACAAACGGTGCTTCCTCAGCGCCAACAGAACTCCGAAATCGGAATTGAACCCCGGAATCTTTCTCTGATTCATTCCACCATCCGAGAAAACATACGATAAATATATATATATATATATATTTATATATATTATATATATATATATTAATATATATATATATATATATATATATATATATATATATATATATATATATATATATATATATATATTTATTTATTCGAATTGTTGTTGCCTGTGATCTATTTTAATCTCTTGATAATTATTAGCAATAACAGGCTGGTTGAATCTTAAAAAACTCGATTTAATTAATAAATTGACGTTTCAGTATGACATTCATAGTTATTCAAAACTCTTTTTGAACAAAATTGAAAATTCTTTGACATTTATTGACTTGATTAAAATTGAATAGAAAAAGATTGATCTATCTTGTGTAAAAATTCTTTCAGTCTAATATTAAACATTCAAAATTGTTTCATTAGAAGGCAAGGGAAAACTACAGAA
>JARQZK010001051.1:0-25895 GCA_030704885.1 Cynegetis impunctata
TATATATATATATATATATATATATATATATATATACAACTCTTTTTATCTCAAAGGCATCAGAAACATTTTTCTGGTGAAGAAAAACGACACTTAAGATTCCTCTCGAGGAAAAACAGCTGATATTGAATTAATTATACTGTTATTATTGCCTGTAGCCAATGCAAGTCCATTATTGTAATATCATACACATTGCCCTTCAGACTTGAACGTATTACACCTACCTTTTCCACTTATGCGTTTATGTATCCACTATCACAAACTAATTTTACCTCGATAACACGAAGCCTACAGTCGCAATCATTGTTTTAGGTTTTGAGTAAAAATGTCTAGTAGCACGAAACGCAGAGCAATCAAAACCGTTTTAACATATATCAAATATATTGGCTAATTAGTTGATGCATGTAATTAAGGTATCATCTAAAAAGCATTAACAACTTATTTGGTGGTCTGTGGTTATCTCAGTTTTCTGATTATCTTAGAGCGTACAGGGACGTAATAGGAATGCTACAATTACGTAACAGGGCTTTAAAATCTGCTAACTTGAATATCCTGATTATAATCGCGAAAGTGATAGTCGTGCAGCTTTATGGATTATTGATTATATATAAGATTGTTTTCTACATGCAGAGTAGTTTTGTAGTTTATAAATATTCTTTTTTGAACAATTTTGTAGACGTGATTATTGCATTTCTAATTGAAATGCTGACAAAAATCTCAACCAAAAATATTTTCAAAACAGGTTAGGATGGGCCGCATAAAAAAGGATTCACAAAAATACCGCCAATCATAACAAATTATCCTAACCAAGAAAGACACTTTATCGTCATTCATATATGCATACAGTAAACAAACGAGGATTCATTTAAAAAACTGGTTATCAGACTACAACTGATGATGTACCTTCATCTACAAGAATTTGGTGCTAAAAATGAAATAATCTGATGGAATCATCGGATATTCTTGAATATTTGCAAGAGATTTTTAGAAAAATTTTGATTCTATTTTGAAATTATTTTTTTGTGCTCGAATTAGTGAACTTTTTCATATATCTTCTACTTTTTTTCTCTGAAGAAGTTTACTCTTTTAGACAACAATCCTCACAATTTATATATAATTTATAGAATCATCAGAGATAGTGAATTGATATATGATTAATGGTATAGATTTCAAAACGTTACTGCAGTGCATGTTTGAAAAATTGTATGGAAAAGTTAAAAATTTAGGTTAAATAATCTCTATATAAATAAATTAGTGAGTGCTTGAGTGAGACAGAAGAACATTTTGCTTTTAGGTACTATTCAATAGTCGATTACGCCGACTTCCAAACAATGTTCTACTTGTCAATATAGAAATAGTTTGAGCTTTTCACTTAAATAGCAAGGATTATGTTGTACGAGCGAAAAGGTCAAATTACCACAACCTCCACGTCCACCACAGCCACTGTATTTATTACTTTCTGGATAAGAAGCTCTATCAAAGCATTTTTCGTGAAGTATATATATATATATATATATATATATATATATATATATATATATATATATATATATATATATATATATATATATATATATATATATATATATATATATATATATTTTATATATATATATATATATATATATATATATATATATATATATATATATATATATATATATATATATATATATACAGGGTGTTTCTGAATTGATGCGAAAGATTTCAATGAGTGATTCTTTAGCAAAAATTGAGGGGGTCTCTCATATAACTTTTTGTTCAACACCCTTTTCCTCCAAGTTACAGCCCTTTGAAATTAGGTGAAAAAAATAGTTTTATTCAATAGATCCACTTAGGAAAAAATTAGAAGAATGAAATTTGGCATATAAATGACGCTAGTGAAATGGCAGTTTTTGAGTGTTTTTGTTACCCTAAAATGTAATCACAAGAGGCTGAAAAAAACAACCCCTATAATATTTTGCAACAGAACTTTTTAGTGCGCCAATATTTTCCTATTTAAAACTTAATCTGCAACATTTTTATGTCCTGACTTTTTATCATAAAGTTGTTAGTTTTATTACAAAAAAATAAAATACTGCTTAGACTCTTTTCCCATAAATTCACAGAAGTTATCATTTATTAAAAAAGAAAAACAAGTAAGCTGCTGTCAAATGAAGTCATTTATGACAAATAGTTTTATTGTCCTGGTTTTCTCTAATTTCTAGACAGTTTAATAATGACTTCAAACATTTTTCACAACTAAAAAAACTGTATGGAAAGAATGGCATTTTTTTATTTAGTTGAAGAATATTGCAAATTAGATCGGATTGAACAATAATTGTACTACTAATAACAATTAACAAATTATTCGATATTTCACAGCAGCTTACTTGTTTTTTCTAAATAAATGATAACCTCTGTGAATTTATGGAAAAAGAGTCTGAGCACTATTTTATTTTTTTGTGATCAAACTAAGGGAACGTACCGAAACTACGTGACCTATTTTTTACAAGTTTTTATCCCCTTCCCCCCCTCGGTGACCATCCGTAGTATATTCCAAGACCCCCTCCCTCCCCCTCTAGATTTCACGTAGTAATTCATAAATATTTTTTAAATCATTTTCTTGTAGACAGAAAGTTAAAGAAAAATAATTTGGCTCATATTTGTCTTTATTAATACAACGCTTGCGGTGTGACGATAAGAGTGCTTACAGAGTGGGCAAATTTCGATGTTTGTATGGGGTATCTCGGTAACTATAGGAGATACAAAAAAATGGAGATTGCATTTTTTATCTCTTTTTTCGAGTCAAATTTAATGGCGAAAACCAAAATATGAAATCGTCTTTTATTTTGGAGTTATAAACAAAAGTTTGACTTTCAGAAAGTGAGCATATCATGGTTGTTTGTGAAATTGAGAGACATTATGCATATATATATATATATATATATATATATATATATATATTATATATATATATATATATATATATATATATATATATATATATATATATATATATATATATATATATATATATATATATATATATATATATATATATATATATCAATATTTGAAATGTAATTCACATTCAACATATCTATGTTTATTTATATTGTTACTGGTTTTCTTATATAATTGTCTTTTATATATCCTCAAAAGAAAAAATCCAGTGGTGTTAAAGTCAGGTGATTTTGGTGGCGACCTCACTGGAATATTATTCATCATCCAGTTATTACCAAAATTAGTAATAAATAATTCTGTAACGGTACTTATATTATGAGGCGGTGAACCATCATGTTGGAAGAACTGATTTTGTGTCTCAACTAAGGGTGGATTGTCCATGAATTCCTCAATAATTTACTGATTCAAAATTTCGTAGTACCGTTGGTTATTATGATTTTCTTGATATATATGATACGTTAAAACACGACAGCCACGTAAATTTTATACTTTGTGAATTCAGTTTAAAATATTCATATTCATAATGCAGTTCAGAATGTTATAAAGAGATGTAATTTATGTATCAACCACAATGAACATAAGTTTGAACATTTATTGTAATTTGTATTGTTGTTATAATTGTAATGTCTTATAAAAAAAATTATGTAAATATCTAATATTTTGGTCTTGGCTTGTTTAATGATTCACAATTAATTAGATTTTCTTCTAATCAGTTTAAAATAGATTTATTAGGTTGTCTTCTTCCTGGATAGCCATTGAAATATATCTCAGATGTAATATCACAACTGTTTTTACGATTAAATCAGTTAGTTGATATTATGATGGAAAGAAATGGACAAGCTCTGTCATAGATGTAACCTGCCTACATGGAATAGGTACATATAAAAACGCAAAAGGTAATGAACTAAAATATTCTTGCTATGAAAACCTTACACATCAAAAGCAACCTGACATATATCGGAAAAAATCCGATCTAACCAAACCACAGCCAACCATTATTCCCATTTGAAAAAATACATTTCTACCACTGTTTTATACAGAAAAAAGTGCCTAAATTATGTAAAAGTTATTATCTCGTAACTTCACAAACAACCATGATATGCACACTTGTCTTAAAGTTAAAAAATTAAGTTTTTGTTTATAACTCGAAAACTAAAGAAGACAGCGAATTTTGGGTTTCGCCAGTGAATATGTCTCGACAAAAGAGATTGAGTATGCGCCCTCCATTTTTTTTTACCTTCTATAGTTACTGAGATACTCCATACAAACATAGAAAATTGGCTATCCTGTACATACCTATAATTTACAGCTGAAAAAATATTATCAAGAAGAAAAAACATATGAACCAGGAACTTAATTTACTAAAACAAAAGTATTTTTTTCTTTTATTCACATTTATCTTTTATCTCAATCATGTTCAACGAACACGTTTCCAGAGGACATTGACTACGTGACAAAAACCTAACCCCTACCCCCGCCCCTGTGACCAATCGTAGTATTTTGAAGAACCCCCTCCCCCCCTGAACGGGTCACGTAGTTTGGGTATGTTCCCTAACAACTTTATGATAAAAAGTCGTGACATAAAAATGTTGCAGATCGAATCTGTCTTTTCAAATATATTTTTTTAATAGGAAAAGATAGGCGCATTCAAAAGTTTTGATGCAAAATATTATAGGAGTTGTTTTTTTCAGCCCCTTGTGATTTTATTTGAGGGTAACAAAAACATTCAAAAACTGCCATTTTATTAGCATCATTTATCTGCCGAATTTCATGCTTCCAAATCTTTCCAAAGTGGATGTATTGAATAAAAACAACTTTTTTTACCTAATTTCAAAGGGCTGTAACTTGGAGGGAAAAGGGTGTTGAACAAAAAGTTGTATGAAAGATCCCCCTTAATTTTTGCTAAAGAATCACCCATAGAAATCTTTCGCATCAATTTAGAAACACCCTGTAATATATATTATATATATATATATATATATATATATATATATATATATATATATATATATATATATATATATATAGATATATATATATATATATATATATATATATATATATATATATATATATATATATATATATATATATATATATATATATATATATATATATATATATATATATATATATATATATATATAATATGAAAATATGTTATTGTAATTTGACAGAATCATGAACATTCAATACTTTTAATCAATTTCGATGAGAATAAGAATATCTATATTTTGAAGAACTAAATGAAGACATCCTATAAGATTGATCATCTTAGGCAGTTTTGTTCGGATCAATATTATTCTTAAACGTCCAAAAATCCTGAAAATGAGCACACATTTCCCCATAATAATGATGGATTTCAAATTGCCATTTTATTCAATATCTGAATTAAATAAAGGAAACATAATCCAAATTTTCAAACAGTTTTCGAAATATTATGAAATTCAATAAGCCTTACCTGTGGAACAACAATTATTCCATTTATGGCAGTAGATAATTGAATCATTCGAAAGGCCTAATTAGTACGCTGGGAGGCCGTGGATCGTTCTCGAATTTACATTTAGACAAATTAAGACGTTAACAAAAGGAAGTTTATTTCTCTGTCCTAATTGTAATCGGACACTGTAACCGCATGGTTAATTCCCATGAATGGTTTATTAGCGGACGTGATTGGTTGCGTGTGGTAAGTTGACCGTTACAGTACAGAAAATAACAGCTTTGCAACCATTAACACACATTTACCGTCGTGTTTATAGATTATTCGGATCATAATTCATTTGTAATGATGATATCTATACAAAATGTGAATCAACACTAATTTCACTAATAACGATTTTTAAAAAATTTTAAAGCAGTTTCATAAATTCCTCAAATATATGGAAATTTAGAATTACATCAAACTACATATATATGGATATATATATATATATATATATATATATATATATATATATATATATATATATATATATATATATATATATATATATATATATATATATTTATATATATTTTTATATTTATTTATTTATTTATATAAATATATATATAAAAATATATATATATATATATATATATATATATATATATATATATATATATACATATAATTTTTCCGACCTCAACCGTTACGGTAGCGAAGTTATTTGTTGAAGCAGAAATATTTTTCTATGTTATTCGAACCGAATGTGTAGCTAGAAAACAATTAGGTATTAAATAAGTGTTAGTTGTTCAACTTTTGTTCAAATAAACGATCATAAAAAAAATTGTTTCTCTCATCAATTGTCAACGCTTGTCGCCCTTCTGACAGAATTGCGTAATTTGAAGCAGCCTTATTTTTTTATTGAATTGCATACCGTGTGTAGCATACCGTTAGAAAGGCCATGAAGTAAAAAAGTTCTCAAAAGAAAATGGATGCTCTTAATTGTTGTTACTTTTTTCAACATTGAATTTTGAAGATGATTTATTTTCACATAATCATTACTTTTGTGCTAAAAATACTGTCAGTTGTAATGAAACTATTAACTATTTGTACAAGCATTCATTAAAGAGTATCAACAAAAGTATTTTTTTTACAGGCATTAATAAAAATCTTACGAGGGTTAAAGGCGGAATTTTGGGTAATTTGAGAAAAAGTATCTCCTTAACCGTGACTCTTAAGACCCAGGGTTCGACGTGTAAGACAGTTATTGACTCCAACATATTTATATGGAGTATCTCACCAAAACTTTCAAACACTGATACTTACTTGACTTCATCATCGCTATCCTGAACTTTACTGAATAATTTGCACAATTCATTCTTCATTAAAATAACCAACAATACGAATACAGTTGACGAGAGCGCTTAGCAAGTTCATCGTGTCGGACACAGTTTAAGACCTACCTTTCATTCGATAAGTGTTTGGAGTTCAACGTACGATATACTTGGTATTTTGTTTGAAAATTTTTATTATATCAATTTAAATATTTGATTCTCATTTTCAAAGTTCTGTAGATCACGCGTAGGAGCACTTCCTTATAGTGTATGGAACAAATATATGAAATTAGTCTCATCAATAAACCATCTAGATGAACCTATATTTGAAGCAGACATAAATGCAGTAAATTACACGTCAGCAAAGGAGAGCCTTTAATAGTTATTCGAATTATACTCACTGCATTCCTTACTCTAATAGGATTTAAATCACTTCCAATACATATAGGACAAAGTGCATGATATTATTAAATGCTAATTGTATCATTGTTCAAGAACTGAACGTGCTTAGGGCGGGATGAAAGCTGATAGTTCTTGTAATTGCATTAGATTCCTTGAACCTACGGTTAAATTGTTTGAATTACAAATATTCGAATTGGTGCATACAATGATACACAGTTGACATAGACACCTCTTTTCGATAGAAATAAGACAATATTTTTCAGTTAGGTGTTCGAGGTATGTTGGAATGTATCAAACAAATAGGTAGGGTTTCTTGTATAGGAGAACGAAGTGACAATAACAACCACTGATATTTTGGACACGCCTCAAATCGATAAGGGCACGAAAGAACGTGAACACATTTCAAATGATTAGCTATTAGCAATAACTACAAGAAATAAAACTGGAAAACGAAATGAATTTTCAATAAAAGTATATATGACTATTGTCAACGAAAAAATATTATTATTGAAAAGATACATGTTTGATATTCATGATTATTTCAATTGAATTTATGACGCGGCATTCCACCACACGGTCGCCCAATTAGAACTGAATACTGAAATCTTAGTTTACAATTAATTTAGTGTCTAAAATAAACGATTACAAAAAAAAAATATTGTTTTAATCTCTATAAAAAAGTCAAATAATATAACTAATCATGTCGAAAGTTGATTTTTCATTGTTTTTCTGTCCACTATTGACCTATTCAATTCTTTCTCAATGCGTTATTGTACCTACTGAAATGAATTAAAACTTATAATGTTTTCTTGAAATGAATAATTTCTGGTGACCAGTTTCTAACTGTTTAAGGCAGTTCGAACTTAGTTATTGGTCGCCCCTTTTGATGTCGTCGGTCCTTGGACGTCATCGAAGTAGTCTCTATGTAAATCTACTTCTGTTCATGCTGCACTTTTTTTACATATGTAGATATGCTCTCTACAACATCAGTTATTCCTGTTATCTGCGCCAAATCTTCATTTGGAAAAAAGTCTCGCAGATATATGTCCAGTACTGAAGTGTCGATACTGTACTGTTCAATTACAGAAATCTGTAGGTACCATATAACAGGTAGAATACATTGGACGTATGCTCTTCTTTCGAGGCATGCTGGGGGCTGCTTTTGTAGGTACACGTCATGGAGTTTGCCAAACGCTTCCCAAGTGAGAGTTATTTCCATGTTTGATTATCTCTGGAGACTATTTTCTGGCCCAAGTATGTGAAATTTTTCACTAATTCTATAAACATGTTATTGATTTTAGTCATAAACGATGCAAAAACAGACAGTTTGCAATTCTTGAAGCATCAATGTCACTTCCCCAACGTCATCATAAATGATATAAGTAGGAACTATATCCTTTTTGAAATAGCAACAAAACTTATATAACTATTTTTTTCATATTTTTAACCGATATCTGAAAATTTGAGAAATAGTAATGTTTTCATGATTTTTACAATGGACAGGAGAAAAATCAAACATTAATGAATATCGTAAAAAAGTGCTTTAGAAAAAAGTTTTCATTACGTATCTAGTTCAAATAATTTATTTATTTATATAAGATTTTTTTCCCAAATTCAAATCAGTTTTCCATCTATTTAGATTTAAAACTTTCAACCCTTTTTCTTCAACATTGCGCCTTTTTTCGTGTAAACAAGATTTCATTCCTCCACTGTGGCTCAACCGTCTCACCAATTCATATCAAAATCAATGACATTTAACAAAACTATCTACCTACCCATTTGCAGTCCTATTGCTCAAATTGCGCTATCTATCGTGTAAACAAAATTTATTTCCTGACTTGTGGCTCAACCCCTAACCGATTCGTACCACCACGAATCCCATGCAAGACGAAATGAAAAACTATCTATCTATCAACTTTTAACCCTATTATTCCTAAATTGCGCCTCTCCGACCAATTCTTAACAAAACCACTCCCATCCAGGATATCATACGAAACTTCCTAATAACAAATTTTGCCCTTGAAACCTTATTGCTCGAAAATTGGGCCCTCCATCGTGTAAATAAGTTTAAAATATAGAGCACTTTCATACACATGTACATAGGAAAATATGTATAAATGTATATATATATATATATATATATATATATATATATATGAATATATATATATATATATATAATAATATATATATATATTATATATTATATATATATATATATATATATATATATATATATATATATATATATATATATATATATATATATATATATATATATATATATCAAATAGGTTAACGGGTTAAACGGATGAATTAAAGGCTGGTAAAAGTGTACTCTTATATTCTTTGTCAACGTTTCGGCTTCTAATTTAAGCCTTCATCAGGACTCTACAATAATAAGTTAATAATTAGCAACACGAGCGGTCTCAAAACAAGCAGGACTCACCGAATGTTTGAGGTTACAAAATAAGCTAACATCTCAAAAAACAGAAAAAACACAAAACTGATGTGACAAACCATAACATTATTAAACTGTACTACATTATATGAATTTATTTAAACTAAGTCAACCATGATTCCTTTGAAAAACAAATATTACGAATATTCAACAAACACAACATCGTGGTACCAAGAGAATGAAGCAATCACAGAATGCTCAACAACAAGTTGACAACCTAAGTTATAAAATTAAAAATGAAATAAAGTGACACAATTGTTCTTCTTCTTCTTATCCTGACCTTAATAATCAATCAACAGAACTCTCATTGCAATTCGTGACGTCATATGCTATTAAAAAGGAATAAATACTACTAATGTTATCTATATCTTTCCTCGAATTCATTGAATCCGGGCAACGTTTTATATGATACATCTCCAAAAATGATCTCTTATCTAAATTACTCTCAAATTCCAAAATTTTTGCAGATCCATAGTCCATATTATGGTCTGTAGCTCTGCAATGTTCAGCCAGTGCACACACCTTCTTTGGGTTCCTTATATCACTTTTATGTTGGCTAATTTTCTTTTTTAATTGCTGCGACGTCTGACCAATATATGATAATTCACACACATGACAAGGAATGCTATACACCACACCACTAAGTTTATCTTTATCGATCTTGTCTTTCACTGATGAGAACAACAATTTAACACTAAATTGATTCTTAATTGCAAATTTAAATTCTTCACTCTTCAGTAACATAACCAATTGCTTTGTAACTTCAGGAATTGAAGGAATTGATACATATTTCCTCCTAATGAGTTCACCACTGACCGAAACATTGTCAGGCCTCATAACGTTTACTATTTGAGGACGTTGTGCTGTATTATATAAAAGTTTATTGAGCAAAATGCGTGGATAGCCATTATCGATTAATAACTGATATAATTTGTTTATATTACCAGCAACTAGTGACGCATGAGAAATCCTGGAAACCCCTCTCTTTCATACCCAAAATTAAATTAATTTTTTGTCTTAATGGATGACTCGATAGGTAGTTCAAATACCTGCCAGAACTCATTGGTTTTCTATACCAATCAACGAATATCATATTTTCCACAGTTCTAATAACCTTTGTGCCAAGGAACGGGACAGCATTATCTGTTTCCTCTTCAACATATTAAGTTCACAATTGAAGAGGAAACAGATAATGCTGTCCCGTTCCTTGACACAAAGGTTATTAGAACTGTGGAAAATATGATAATCGTTGATTGGTAT
The DNA here is from genome assembly GCA_030704885.1 of Cynegetis impunctata. NCBI lineage: Eukaryota > Metazoa > Arthropoda > Insecta > Coleoptera > Coccinellidae > Cynegetis > Cynegetis impunctata. The sequence continues at coordinate 10,829 of JARQZK010001051.1, forward strand.
AGAAAACCAATGAGTTCTGGCAGGTATTTGAACTACCTATCGAGTCATCCATTAAGACAAAAAATTAATTTGATTTTGGGTATGAAAGAGAGGGTTTCCAGGATTTCTCATGCGTCACTAGTTGCTGGTAATATAAAAAAATTATATCAGTTATTAATCGATAATGGCTATCCACGCATTTTGCTCAATAAACTTTTATATAATACAGCACAACGTCCTCAAATAGTAAACGTTATGAGGCCTGACAATGTTTCGGTCAGTGGTGAACTCATTAGGAGGAAATATGTATCAATTCCTTCAATTCCTGAAGTTACAAAGCAATTGGTTATGTTACTGAAGAGTGAAGAATTTAAATTTGCAATTAAGAATCAATTTAGTGTTAAATTGTTGTTCTCGTCAGTGAAAGACAAGATCGATAAAGATAAACTTAGTGGTGTGGTGTATAGCATTCCTTGTCATGTGTGTGAATTATCATATATTGGTCAGACGTCTCAGCAATTAAAAAAGAGAATTAGCCAACATAAAAGTGATATAAGGAACCCAAAGAAGGTGTGTGCACTGGCTGAACATTGCAGAGCTACAGACCATAATATGGACTATGGATCTGCAAAAATTTTGGAATTTGAGAGTAATTTAGATAAGAGATCATTTTTGGAGATGTGTCATATAAAACGTTGCCCGGATTCAATGAATTCGAGGAAAGATATAGATAACATTAGTAGTATTTATTCCTTTTTAATAGCATATGACGTCACGAATTGCAATGAGAGTTCTGTTGATTGATTATTAAGGTCAGGATAAGAAGAAGAAGAACAATTGTGTCACTTTATTTCATTTTTAATTTTATAACTTAGGTTGTCAACTTGTTGTTGAGCATTCTGTGATTGCTTCATTCTCTTGGTACCACGATGTTGTGTTTGTTGAATATTCGTAATATTTGTTTTTCAAAGGAATCATGGTTGACTTAGTTTAAATAAATTCATATAATGTAGTACAGTTTAATAATGTTATGGTTTGTCACATCAGTTTTGTGTTTTTTCTGTTTTTTGAGATGTTAGCTTATTTTGTAACCTCAAACATTCGGTGAGTCCTGCTTGTTTTGAGACCGCTCGTGTTGCTAATTATTAACTTATTATTGTAGAGTCCTGATGAAGGCTTAAATTAGAAGCCGAAACGTTGACAAAGAATATAAGAGTACACTTTTACCAGCCTTTAATTCATCCGTTTAACCCGTTAACCTATTTGATGTATCACGACCGGAGTTATTCTTTCTGATGTCTATATATATATATATATATATATATATATATATATATATATATGTGTGTATATATATATATATATATATATATTTAAATATATATATATATATATATATATATATATATATAAATATATAAATATATATATATATATATATATATATATATATATATATATATATATAAGTATAGCAGAATTATCGGTATAGCCCGCTTATATGGAAGCAGCCGTTGACACGTGTTTCGGACTCTTTTGTCCTCATCAGAACGGCGTAGCCAAGCATTGGATTTTAAACTTGGAGATGAAAATAGCACAATAAACTCAATCCCCTGCTACGGAAGACAATCACACATTTGTGGCTTATTGTTTGAACTCTCCGGTTTGGGAGATTTGGTCAAACTTTGCCACGGAGGCGATTAATGCCATCCACGAGATCTCAGACCGAGTAAATAAACAAAAACAAAGAAATTAGTCGCGGGAAAATATTAAATATAATTCTGCTCTATATGTTTAATATTTTCCCGCGACTAATTTCTTTGTTGTTATATATATATATATATATATATATATATATATATATATATATATATATATATATATATATATACAGGGTGTTTCTGAATTGATGCGAAATATTTCAATGGGTGATTCTTTAGCAAAAATTAAGGGGGGTCTTTTTGTTCAACACCCTTTTCCCTCCAAGTTACAGCCCTTTGAAATTAGGTGAAAAAAATTGTTTTTATTCAATAGATCCACTCAGGAAAAAATGAGAAGAATGAAATTTGGCACATAACTGACGCTAGTGAAATGGCAGTTTTGAGTGTTTTTGTTACCCTAAAATGTAATCACAAGGGGCTGAAAAAAACAACCCCTATAACATTTTCCAACAGAACTTTTAAGTGCGCCTATATTTTCCTATTTAAAAAATATATTTGAAAAGACAGACTTGATTTGCAACTTTTTTATATTCTGACTTTTTATCATAAAGTTGTTAGTTTTATTACAAAAAAATAAAATACTGCTTAGACTCTTTTCCTATAAATTCACAGAAGTTATCATTTATTTGAAAAAAACAAGTGAGCTGCTGTCAAATGAAGTCATTTATGACAAGACAAATGGTTTCATTGTCCTGATTTTCTCTAATTTCTAGACAGTTTTATAATGACTTCAATCATTTTTCACAACTAAATAAAACTTTATTGAAAGAAAGGCATTTTTTTATTTAGTTGAAGAATATTGCAAATTAGAGCGGATTGAACAATAATTGTACTACTAATAACAATTAACAAATTATTCGACATTTGACAGCAGCTTACTTGTTTTCTTTTAAATAAATGATAACCTCTGTGAATTTATGGAAAAAGAGTCTATTTTATTTTTTTGTGATCAAACTAACAACTTTATGATAAAAAGTCAGAACATGAAAAAGTTGCAGATCGAATCTGTCTTTTCAAATATATTTTTTAAATAGGAAAAGATAGGCGCATTGAAAAGTTTTGAAGCAAAATATTATAGGGGTTGTTTTTTTCAGCCCCTTGTCATTACATTTAAGGGTAACAAAAACACTCAAAAACTGCCATTTCATTAGCACCAGTTATCTGCCGAATTTCATTCTTCCAAATTTTTCCAAAGTGGATGTATTGAATAAAAACAATTTTTTTCACCTAATTTCAATGGGCTGTAACTTGGAGGGAAAAGGGTGTTGAAAACAAGTTATATGAAAGACCCCTCTTAATATTTGCTAAAGAATCACCCATTGAAATCTTTTGCATCAATTTAGAAACACCCTATATATATATATATATATATATATATATATATATATCTATATATAATTATATATAAATATATATATATAGATATATATATATATATATATAAATATATATATATATATATATATATATATATATATATATATATATATATATATATATTTACCGGGAAAAATTTCTTTTATTTTAATCAGTTGAAAATCTCGAGAAACGGAAAAATATTCCTAATAAAAAGATGATGGTTTTGAGGGAGAAGTCCACTAAAAGCTCTTCCAATTCTTTCTCCCTTGTAACGGAAGAAGTTTTTTAGGGACACTTTTTTACGAATCGTCACGATCGTCATATCGTCACATCTCTGTAATCGAATTTGAATGTTTCGTCTAAACGATCTTAACTAATCATTCAAATGAATTTCTGACGTTTCTTGCTAGACTAAATTTTGTTGTCAGCATAGACTAAGTTAATCTATGATTGTTCTTACTTTCCATTGAAATGGATGTATTAAATCAATTAACTGAAAGACAAAATATCGAAACGGATCTTGTTTATGGGGAATAAAATACTCGACCGTAATTTCAATGGTCCATGGATCGGTAGAGCAGGTCCTGTAAACTGGCCAGCCAGATCTCACTCCATTCGATTTTTTGGTGTGGGGCTACCAGAGAGAAAGAATATTTCGGGAAGTGTCAACTACTCGGGAATATATGATACTACGCAGCCGAAACAACTGTGCTCAAATTGCATCAGAACAACTCAGAGGCTATGTAGATTCAATTGAAGAGCGAATAGATAAATGCATCGAAGTTGAGGGCCACCATTTTGAAAATTTAGTTGATATTCAGACGCTTTGAGCTTTTTATAATTGTTATAACGAGATTCCTAGTAGATTCCAACTAAAAGAGATCCATTTCGATTTTCATTTTAACAGTTGATACATGCTTTTTAATTAATGGAACAACATGAACAAAGGCTCAATGACAGCAAATGTACTAAAGACAATCAGTTCAGCGGAAACGTCAAAATTTCATTGGAATGATTAATAGAACGGATAAGTTAAGGTCGTTCAGACGAAAAATTCACATTCGAAACAGAGCCATCTGTGACGATTCGTAAAAAATTGTCTGTACAAAACATTCGTATTTTTTTGCCGAGTACGAATAAACAATAAAAAATAGAGGTTTTCATTCACCCCCCACAAGGGCGAAGGAAATGGAAGAGTTTTTAGCACAATGGGACTTCTTCCTCAAAACCGTCAACTATTTATTCGAAACATTTTTCAGTAAGATGTTTCCTTTTCGAGATTTTCAAATTATTCAACTTAAAAAATTCAACTGGTATATATATATATATATATATATATATATATATATATATATATATATATATATATATATATATATATATATATATATATATATATATATATATATATATATATATATACCATATATACACCAAGTCCGCAACAAAAGCACTCAACAGACATAAAACACTGAACAAACACGAATTTGACGCAACGAAGATATTATAACAATTGAACCTAAACTGAAACACAGAGAGATATGGGAAATGATACACATACAACGAAACTTGAAAAAAACAGTAAATGACAGACAAGACATCAAACACCTGAGTCAATTTTACACACCATTTATAACAAGACCTAAACAAAAAGAAGAAGGACGGACGGAACACAATATACTTGACGATCATTGACAGTACATGACATTGACATGAATGACAAAGAAACGAGTTCAAAGAAATTAGAAAACCAAATGGACAGAAGAAATCAACTGTAATTTTATATTGATCGAATAGCATACAACTTTGACCAATTATTTTCACCATATAATAGATAAAAGAGGTTAGATTACATATAATTTAAAAACTATTAGAGATTACTATAACTTCTATATTTCTACAGACTGTATAATATAAGTGAATGCTGAAGAAGGAGGAGACCTCCGAAACGTTTATTCAATATATTTTTAATGAAGCTAAATTTATGATATTTATTTTAACTCGCACTGCCAACCATAACTCAATTATATATATATATATATATATATATATATATATATATATATATATATATATATATATATATATATATATATATATATGAAATCAAATTTCTGGTATCTAACATCATAAAAAGTAACGAAATGAAAATATATCTTGATCCCAGGTCAAACTTTTCTAATCGCACCAATTTTAATAAGCAGGTTCTCAAAGTGAAAACAGAAAAATATAGGAAAACCATTCACTGTATAATATAACTGACGGAAAATTGACAAATTAGCCCATCAAACACACAAACTGTAATTGTAAATCATAAGGAATTTCACTGGATAATAGCTGATAATGAATAAACCGTAGATAACCACTCTAGCAAAGACCCATAATGTTCACCTATCAAGTGAACACTTCTATTTGTCATTGATACGGCAACTCTTTAATAAACAGGAGTTAAAAGTGTTTTATAGTTAGGAAGCCACGTTAATGGCTTTCTGATAAACTGGAAAAAGGAGGTGTGCACCGCCTTGTTAAGTTATTAACATAGATAATTTCAAAATGAATTTGCCATGTAGCAGATTATCGGGCATAATTCAAATTAATTATCTATCTTGTAAAAAGTTGTCGAGTTTGACACCTCATTAAATCTTGCTAGCATAGAACCCTGTTACCCCGTGAAAAATCTTCGTGATGAATTGTTTTAATCAACATCATTTAGATATTGAAGAGAAAAAGCGTATGTGTTGGAGTAGATCTTATTCCAGTACTCATTCACGTATGATAAATTCAGAAACAAGAACGTGACGTGGAAAATTAATCAGAATCGCTTTAGTTGAACCAGAACCTTTTTTCTTATAACCAAAGAGGTGTATTATATTAGAGAGAGGTTTAGTTATATTTCTTTATCAATAAGTCTGACCATGATAAGGTGCTATTGCAAAAATTAATAGAAGATTAAAGTTAATGGAAATAATTCTCCTGAATTGATATAAGGACGATTCTTGACGTAAATCGATAAACATATTGAAGCAAGGGTTAAATAATAATTTACACGTCTATGAAAAACAATAACGGATGACGTATATTTCAGTGGAAAAATTATTTGGTTATACTTATCAGGGAAACTATACGGTAGACCGGGTACGGTTGTAACAATGTTCTTTGATCGTTCACAGCACTGCCATTATGGTCACCAAGAAGGGTAAATGCATTTCAGATGAAAGCCTGGATATTTATCTTCCAACTTATGACGAATTCAGACGCATAGGTGGAAAAGTTTAGTAGAAATTTGTCGATTTATTGAGTATTAGACTGTTACAATCAACGCCATACTAGAGATTGTTGCAACGCTTATACATAATTCTAAGATATTTTTCAAATCAACATAAAAAATGTTTCCCTTGTATAGGTAGTGCTTTCCTTCAATACATACTCAATCAAACTAAACAAAAATAATCTCTATATAATAATTAAATGAACTCAATCTACGAATCTATTGACGTACATAGTTCATTCTATATTTCTCTGGAACTTGCCTCAAAGAAGCAGCTACTTTGACTTCATCCTAAGATTCCTAAGGGTTATTTTACAACAATGTCCCTTTTGAAGTCTACCGCATGCGTTTCCTAGGTATCTGAAATGCAAAATATTATCAAACTACTGTTACAACCGTCCCCACAAAAATAATTACAACCATACCAACGGCCACAGGAACGAGTTACTTATGCAAACATACAGGTACGATAACTTCATTAATAATTAAGCTATATCGTTAAGAAATTCATGAAAAATACGAACATGATTAACAAAACACAATAGGTCCTCTTCGAAACGTAATTAGCGCGAGGTGTGCAACGCAACACCGGTAATCGAGACTCACGTCCTGAATAATTTTCCTTTTTTACCACTCAACGAATTGAATATAGTTTCAGAAATATTCGAGTTGTTTCAACCGTACCGCACCGTACAGTCGCCCCTGATGTACACTACTAAACAATGTTTTCCAAAGTGAATTTTAAATAACTGACTGGTGAAAATTCGTCTTTCCTCTATCATTTTGTTTTCAAAATTCTATAATTCTAGCTTTAAACTGAAATTTACTGACTAGCAAACTAATTCATAAAATATCATAGGAGTTATAGTCAATGTTCTTCACTAGAACTTTTCTAGGTTAACTAGACATCAATATCAGTTTGTATTATATAAATAATCATACACAAGTAGCGCGAACCTTCTTTACTACCTACTCCATATTTATGTGAACCAAAGACGTCTGATATATAGTACCAATGGACGTAAAACTGTCTCGACATATTCCCCAATTAATCGCGAGTCTTGCAATTGAACTGGGTATAGTGATGGGTACAAATAGCGAGAGCCATTCTCATGGCAGTACAGTTAAGTCACTAAAACAAATTGTTGGAAAAAAGTAAATAAATATTAGTTAGCGGACCTTCGGACCGGACTTTATCGCAGTATTTTCAGTTTTATTAGACAGAAATCAATTATTCCGTTCCTTTCGATGTAATTAAAAGAATAAAAAGAACGTTTACAACTTGCTAATAGAACGTGTTGATTTTTAGATGCTGGCTGTTGAGATTCCTTTTGTCAGTGCCCGAGAAGAAAGTGAGAGCATTAGACTTATCAGTCTCTCTGTTGACTACAGGAAAGATGATTGATACTTGCCTTTTCTTATTCAATTAGAAATAACGAATAACTAAAATATATTTCGAAATAAAAAAGATTCATTTGAATTTAATGAAACATATTCAAAGTATCAGTTTCATATTTTTTTGAAAAATACAGGATAATCAGATTAACATACATGCATTTACCACATCTACAAATCTGTGTGCCAATTGAAATCAAGTTGAGTATTAGTGCCTTCCAGGATGTGTGATTTTTTCTAGTACTAATTTATCATTAATTTCATAGTGTAGATATTTTTTTCATGACACGACCTAGATAGGTCTTGATTATCAAATTCAATACTACATTTTTACCACTATCAATATCAAAAAATAGTTTTGTACAAAATCCTCAAATCCACTGCAAATATTAATGTAGATTTCATTTTATTAATATAAACATTATCTTAATATGAACCAAGCGTGTTTTTCTCAAATACAAATTATTGATGCTACTAATAGTCTGTCCAATTCAATAGTTATTTTTGTATTAAGTGTGCGAAATCAGTGTTTTTATTAATGGCGCATTGGAATGTAAATTTTTAGCCGAGATCGTGAGATCGAGGCTTAAAATTCATTCGAATACGCCATGATTTCGCTCACGAAATACAAACAATATATTTTGTACAACTGGCAAAAAAGTATTCACATCATAAGTCTCTATTAAAAGTCATTTTATTTCAAAAATTAAAATCCATGCAGTCAAGTATGTTTATCAATATATTGTATGATCTTATGTCAGAGTAAGTGTATTTTATTTAACAAGCGTCAATTTAAATATTTTGTAAATTATTTCACAAATTCTACGATGGATTATACTAATGTTGCCAGTGATAGTGATACACCACAAGACGTAATGGATACTGCAAATTCTGTAATTTCAAATGTATTGTTATTCTCATTAATTTTCATTAAATGCATTATTTCTATATTCTATGGTCTTTTTTCACGGTGAAAAAATTTCTTTTTTTCAATTGTTAAAACATGGAAAAATTTGCGTATCCATAGCGATTCGTGAATGTAGTCTTTTTCTGACAGTTGTACGAAAAATATTTTTTCAAACCTCAATGGCTTATCATTGTAAATAAACGAAAACTAAGCATATAATATATATATATATATATATATATATATATATATATATATATATATATAAATATATATATATATATATATATATTATTATAAATATTGAAATTTATGTTGCCTGTGCTGTATTTTTACTTATATATTTTTTATTCACTTCGTGACAAAATATCAACTTATCAATAAAATGAGTTAACAAATCCAAATTTCCGGTTTTTAATTATAAACGATGAATATATAAATATATGAATATATATATATATATATATATATATATATATATATATATATATATATATATATATATATATGTATATATATATATATATATATATTTTTTTTTTAATTCTACCCAAGATTCTAGGCAGATTTTATGCATCATGTCCTATAACTAGGTCTAAGCGTTTTTGACATATTTAAGTTTTTATGTCAAGAATTACGAAAGCAAGTCCTAATATAATTATCAATTGTTCCCATGAGGAAGCCCTTATTACTTACTTTGGGTTGAATTCCTTGTTGAGATGGACTTACTTTGATAGATTTTTTATAGTATTTGGATAACTAATCGTACAGTTCAAAAAATAAGATCTAAAATGAGATTGAAAAAACTGATAAAATCAATTTTTTCAAATGGAAATCCCCCAATTTTCTTATTTTGTAGTACTGAGCTTCAAAAATTAAGGTAACTTTTTAAAAGGTTCTTTATACCTAAAAATTTCTAGTTTTCGAAATATAAAATTTATGGAAATAACTCTTCTGAATTGATATCAGGACGATTCTTGACGTAAATCGATAACCGTATTGAAGCAAGGGTTAAATAATAATTCACACGTCTATGAAAAATAATAATGTTGACATATGTTTCGGTGGGTCTTTACATTCTTCGGATGCCGAGTGCAAAACTATTTGGTTATACTTATCAGGGAAACTAAACGGTAGACCGGGTACGGTTGTAACAATGTACCTTTGATCGTTCACAGTACTGCCATTACAGTCATAAAGAAGCGTTAATGCAATTCAGATGACAGCCTGGATTTTGTCTTCCAACTTATGATGAATTCAGACGCATAGGTGAAAAAGTTTATTTATACCTAAAATTTTTAGTTTTCGAAATATTGTCAATTTGGTATGGCAATTTTGCATTTAATCAATAATAAACAATTAGATCTACGATAGCCACGATCGTATTTGACATTTCAAATCATCGTAATGACACCCTGGTTAAATTATACCAACGAAGATTATTTAAACTTGGACAATGTGATAAAGTTATTTCAAGAACATGTGACACCATATCCTCAAGAACAGAATCACATGAATTTTGAAATTGACTATTTAGACAACTGGCCCCTGGCTGCTTTTCGAAACATATTCTATCAACATTATGGGGGGCACCTCCGCATAATGCCCATTCAGTAAATAAATATCCGCAATACGTCAAAACCAAAGTATACAACCAATGTGTCCTCCCTGTCCTCTCCTATGGATCCTAAACATGGACACTCACACAGTAAAACATGGATAAAATAACAAAAGCACAAAGATCAATGAAAAGACAAATGTTGCATGTAAAACTGATAGATAGAAAGAGAAACGAGTGGGTAACAAATAAAACGAAAATAAGAGATATCAGAAAAGAGATAGCAAAATTGAAATGAAAATTCGCCAGTCACAATATCAGACAAATAGATGGAGGAACGTGGCGACAAACAGGGAAAAGTGGAAAAGACTGGGGGAGACCTATATCCAAAGATGAACCGAAGAGGGCTAAATAGATAAATAAATAAATATATATATATATATATATATATATATATATATATATATATATATATATATATATATATATATATATAATATATATATATATATATATATATACTATATATATATATATATATATATTATATATATATATATATATATATATATATATATATATATATATATTATATATATATATATATTATATATATATTATATATATATATATATATATTATATATATATATATATATATATATATATATATATTACATGAATATATTTTGCTTTACTACACTTTAACGAAATGATTTTCATCCAGTATTGTGCCTTATATTCTATATTTATTTCTTCCAAATTATTTGGTTGATGAGATTGATCTTAATGAGGTCACCGAGGCCTGCATTAATTGTCCTTCACGAATTGCTAGTTCTTTTCTACTCAACCATGCAAACGGGACCATAAAAGGCCGAATAGCATGCAAATTTCACATAATAATCGAAACGATAGATATGATATATTGTCCGATTTCAAAGAATCATACTCGTCGATGGCAATAAAATCCATTGTCAACGTGAACTCTGACACGAAATGCGCCGGCAGGAGGCGAAGCACTAAAATTATTCAATTCGTTTTTGTAAACACCACTATTATTATATCAGCAACGTAGTAACGAGACGTTGTCACATCTTCGGGAAATATGATGGTCATTGGTATTTCTTATGGCCGCGTCGTGCGAAAAATATTATGCTGACATACCGTGGCTCGTTTCTTGGTAGAAAGAACGATTGAGGTATGCGGGAGAGCACTCATGTTGAGCTGCTAATATTCGACTTTCCCATAACCCCGATAGATGATAACGTTTTCAAGTTTTTGTTGATTAAATTTGATTATATCTGTAACTTAATTTCAGTACGAAAGGTTAGGTTAGGTTATTCAGTACGCAAGGTTTAAAAGCAATGTATCTAAATTGAAATTTAGGTTTTGCGTGTGTTGAAATATGAGATAATATTTCGGACAAGTGTGAAACAAAACTGATTAATTGAAGATAGAAATTTTAAATCGAAAATATTGCACAATTTTTCTGAGAGTAATGAATTTTTGAATGTTATCAAATATTAATATTATTAGTGTATGATGGAGGAATATTATGTAGATCACAAGACAACAAGTAATGTACCTAACAATTATCACAATGTGGATTAACCCGCTTAACATAGAAAAATGCTTTATTATTATTAAATTGAGGCCAATACTTATATAATGAGACAATGATATTAACAATTTTTGCATATATCTAGGATTTGATGCATGGTGCTCGTTTCGTAATATATATATATATATATATATATAAATATATATATATATATATATATATATATATATATATATATATATATATTTTTATATATATATATATATATATATATATATATATATATATATATATATATATATATATATTTTTATATATGTTTATATAAAATATAATATATATATATATATATATATATATATATATATATATATATATATATTATTTAATTATATATAATATATATATATATATATATATATATATAATATATATATATATATATATATATATATATATATCTATATATATAAATATTATATATATATATATATATATATATATTATATATATACATATATATATATATATATATATAAATATATACATATAAATATATAAATTATATATATATATATATATATATATATATATATATATATATATATATATATATATATATATGTATATATATATATATATATATATATATATAAATATATATATATATATATATATATAATAATATATATATATATATATATATATATATATATATATATATATATATATATATATATATATATATATATATATATATATATATTCTAATTCTTGAAGTGGGTTATGTTTCCAGCAATTATTTCTTGGTGGCGCTGCGGTTTTCATAAACCGCGAGGTTCGTGAATATAATTCGATGGCATTCTTTGTTCAAATTCGTAGCATTCTCAGAAGAAATTCTACAAGTAGATTGCTACCAGTATTCACACGCGTCAATGATCCACTCAAGTCCAGAAAGCTCATCGTCTCCAAATAGCCAGTCTACATTTGATAACAGTTAGTGATGCATTACTAGCATCGAGAATTATCTTCACACTAAGTATATTTAGTTGATGACTTTTCATTATCAAATTTTACACATTTATAAGTCACATAAAATTTCATAAACTTACAGTTACTACATATGATTTATATATTTATATTATTATATTTTGGTATAATATTGATTTCATCTTATTTAAGAAAAGTTTCTGAGAAAAGCCTCAGTTTTTTTCTCATGATTCAGTTATAAGTTATATACAAGTTTTACAATTACATTTTTTGGACATAAAATAATATAATAACTCCGTCAATATACTAATCCAGAGGTCCCAAAGCTGTGTGCCACGTCGCCTCTGGGCGCTGTGGTCCCTTCACAGGAGCATCGCGAAATATTTGGCATAACTCAACAAAAAGTGAAAATCAAATCATAAAAAACATACTAGTCGACCATGGTCAACTTCATACATTACATAAAGTGAACAAGGAAAATTCTTTAATAATTTAAAAAATTATCAAACAACTTTCCAAGGAAGCTGGTTATATGTATTCAGCAACGCAAAATCTGCATTCACAATCGAACGGTGAATTATAGAAATTGTCAAGTCACCCCGACTCAAAATCTGCATACAGCTGTTTCGATCTTATTAGATCTCATCAGTGCAGCTTCTTTGACTCGGAGTGAATTAACAAATTTCTAATTGTTCCCCAATACAAATCGTGGTCAGTAACACTGGCTGGATAACAATCCAGAGCGCCATCCCACCAAAGATATTGGGAAACAACAATTCACCGCTTCGACTGAAAATGCAGAAATTCGTCGCTTAAACACGTACCTGTTGTAGAGTAGATATCTTCATATCAGGAGGTACGTGTTTAAGGGACGAATTTTTGCATTTTCAGTCTAAGCGGTGAATTGTTGTTTCCCAATATCTTTGGTGGGATGGCGCTCTGGATTGTTATCCAGCCAGTGTTACTGACCACGATTTGTATTGGGAAACAATTAGAAATTTGTTAATTCTCTCCGAGTCAAATAAGCTGCACTGATGAGATCTAATAAGATCGAAACAGCTGTATGCAGATTTTGAGTCGGGGTGACTTGACAATTTCTATAATTCGCCGTTCGATTGTGAATGCAGATTTTGCGTTGCTGAATACGTATAACCAGCTTCCTTGGAAAGTTGTTTGATAATTTTTTAAATTATTAAAGAATTTTCCTTGTTCACTTTATGTAATGTAAAAAGTGAAAAGTTGAAAATATCTGAATTCTTGGGGGATTTAGATTTAATTCCACCTTTGTAAAATTATGTTCGAGTTGCCTTTCGAGACACATCTGTAAGATCTTGTAGTAAATAAGTAAAAGCTAAATTCTCATAATCTCTTTCTGCAAGGAGAGAAAATTAAACTTTTTAAGTGAGAGGACAGAATATCAGCTTCCATGAAAAAACTCTAGTTATAGAGGAGAAAATTAGAAGAAGATAATATCGTCAAGATATGAAAACTATATTTGAAGGGCAATCATGACAACTTATTATCTAGTTTGAAAAATAGATTTGCACGGATTAAACACAAGTTATCTGACGGAGTATACTTATGCTGAAGAAGAGACTCTCATCGAGTTATCTTGCGATAATAGTTTGAAAGTGAAAGATAATATATTGAGAGATGAATACCTCCCTTCTAAGTGATGAAGTTAGCGGTTTCTGTTCAAGTTTCGACGGCGTATCTATGCGAAGCTGAAATTTCGACGATCGTGAAAACCAACTAGAAAAGATAAATGAGGGTGGTCAAATTTAAATCCACGCTTTCAAAAAATATGCAAGATTGGTAGGCTCATTCATAGCATTAATTTTAAGTTAGTTTCCATTTATCAGAGTAAAAAACATGAAAATGTACATGTGTTAGTTTCTTCGATCTCTCTCTAAAGATTATTCAAACTTTTAACTATTTATATTAGGACAGGGCGCAGTGGAATTATTTGAATTAGAAAAGGGCGCCGTTACTCTTAAAGTTTGGGAAGCACTTATCTATAGATTAGTCGAACGTTCAAACAAGCCATTTGAGGCAGTATAGTAACGAAGTGAAAGCCATCACATCGTGCAACAAATCATGGAAAATGAATTCTGCTGACATCACAAATAGAAATAGATCGCTATATTTCTGCATCGTTAAAATCGCTTTATTCAAATTGAACGAGTGTTATTCATCGAAAAGAGGCTACCGATGCAGAGTTTCGAATAGCTTAAGTATAAATAATAATCATTATTCGTACTTCAAGGAAATATACGAATGATGTTATTAACGAGAAATATATCGTTGAATTTTACTTTAATGAGATTGAA
>JARQZK010001052.1:0-2500 GCA_030704885.1 Cynegetis impunctata
TAGTTCGTTTATATGGAAGTAGCTGTTTTTAATGAAATTTTTATAATAAAATCCTCTGTTATGGAAGAAAATCACTTATTTGTGATTTTCTTCCATAACAGAGGATTTTATTATAAAAATTTCATTAAAAACAGCTACTTCCATATAAACGAACTATACCGATAATTTTTGCTTTACTTGTTTAATATTTTCCCAAAACTAATTTTCTTTTTTAATATCAATTTACTCTTTCTAAGATCTCTCGGATGGAATTAATCGCCTCCGTGGCAAAGTTTGACCAAATCTCCAATACCGGAGAGTTCAAACAATAAACCACAAATAAGTGATTTTCTTCCATAACAGAGGATTTTATTTATTAAACTATTTTCATCTCCTAATTTTCAATCCAATACTTAGCTACGCCGTTCTGATGAGGACCAAAGAGTCCGAAACACGTGTCAACGGCTGCTTCCATATAAACGTTCTATACCGATAATTCTGCTCTACTTTTTTAATATTTTCCCGTGACTAATTTCTTTCTGTTAAATAAATAGTACTCTATTATTATTATTTTCGAACATTACATAGGTAAAGGTTTCTGTAGTTTCCCTTGCCTTCTAATGAAACAATTTTGAATGTTAATATTAGACTGAAAGAATTTTTAACAAGACAGATCAATATTCAATTTTATCAAGTCAATAAATGTCAAAAAAATTTTAATTTTGTTTAAAAATTTTGAATAAATATGAATGTCATAATTAAAAGTCAATTTATTAATTAAATCGAGTTTTTTAAGATTCAACCAGACTGTTATTGCTAATAATTATCAAGAGATTATATATATATATATATATATATATATATATATATATATATAACTCAAGACAATATATAAAAAATATAGATATATATATATATATATAATATATATATATATATATATATATATATATATATATATATATATATATATATATATATATATATATATATATATATATATATAATAATATATATATATATATATAACTTTTTGATAATTATTAGCAATAACTGGCTTGTTGAATCTCAAAGAACTCGATTTTATTAAAAACTTTTCAAAAAAATCGAGTTCTTTGAGATTCAACAAGCCTGTTATTGCCAATAATTATCAAAAAGTTAAAAATAATTCACAGGCAACAACATTTCAAATAAATAAATATATATATATATATATATATTTATATATATATATATATATATATATATATATATATATATATATATATATATATATATAGGATGTCCCGTAATTAACACGCCAGAGTGATACTGATGGACTGGTGGTAGATTGGTTTCAGGTCAATCAGATAGCATCAACATGACCTCACTAAAAGTTTTCTGGTT
This sequence comes from Cynegetis impunctata, assembly GCA_030704885.1. NCBI lineage: Eukaryota > Metazoa > Arthropoda > Insecta > Coleoptera > Coccinellidae > Cynegetis > Cynegetis impunctata. The sequence continues at coordinate 1,366 of JARQZK010001052.1, forward strand.
TTCGAAATATTGCCACTATTATTTCTTTTTTTCAAAAATCTATCTATTTTCTCGCCTGTTCTGATTATGAATAACTTCTTACTTATGGTTTTTTTTCTTGTGCTATCATCAATAGTTGATTGAGACAATCGATCATTTCATTAAAAACTAGCTCGCTAACCTTAAAAAAATTCAAATGTTTCAATCTAATTTGAATCCGAAAACCTTAACTAAAGTTTGACTATTTACGGTGAAAAATATTGCACCGGACTGAATCATCAAATGATCTTAAAAACTAGCCTATTTAATGCTCTTTCGAAAATGGTATAACATTTGTGGTTTTTTTCTTCTAAAGTCAACAAATTCCAATTTTTGTCATTGAAGTCGTGCTACTTGCGAAATACTTCAAATAAAAATAGTACATAATAAAAGGTGCGGACGTCTTTTGTCGGCAAATTACAACTTCACAGAGAAAAAAGTTGAATAATGGTTATTAAATATTTAATAGTCGTAATTAAAAACTTGAATACTATTTGGGACAGATATAGTTTAATAGTGGTAGGTGAATTATTTTTCCTGAACTGGTATACCTGTAGCAGACACTCTGTTAAGTAGTTCATTGGACGTTAATGTATAAATATATTTATACTCAACCTACTATTGTTAAAGTGTTTAATAATCTTGACTAAACAGTTTCATAACATTTACTAAACAGTTTAATAAGCATTGAACACTAGATAATTCCCTCTGAAATATTGCTATATTATCTTAAACTCTTATTCGCCTGCTGTAGGTTAACACTTTGATGATGGTTATTCAACAGTTTCATCAATTTTCAATACTTCATAGTTGCAACAGGCAAAAAAGCATGCTATTGCAGATAAATAGGTTATAATCTCTGAATATATCACCCAGAAAAAATTATTATTTACCCTCGGACCATAAATTACTTGTCTCTGGAACATGATTTAATTATCTCAGATGAGCAATTTAATTGAAATATTGAGGGTGTTCATACCTGATAAAAGAGTCCAGAAAAGATAATTCTGATTCCTGATTTTGTAAATACGAAATATTATAGTAGTAGATATTATCTACGAGTAGGTATCAATAGGTGCACCCATGACAATCAAAATGATCATTTCTGTCCACTTTT
>JARQZK010001052.1:7500-25831 GCA_030704885.1 Cynegetis impunctata
CTGCGATGCAAACGCGCACAACACCATCTGGGGCAGCACGAACACCAATCAAAGAGGTGAGCAACTGCTAGAATTTATACTCGCGGCTAACCTTAACGTACTTAATGTGGGATGCGTACCCACCTTTGTAATTAGGGCTAGACAAGAAGTATTAGATTTAACGCTCGGCAGCCCGAGCATTAGTAGAATGGTAAGGAACTGGAGGGTTACAGACGAACCATCTCTCTCCGACCATAGAATCATTATGTTCAACGTGGAAGGGCTTGTAACACAAACATCCTTCACTAGGAATCCTAGAAACACAGATTGGGAAAAATACACCACCAATCTAAAATGTAACCTAGAACAGATCAAGTTCGACAGCAACAGTCATATCGAATTTGAGCAGACCCTAGAGGAAGTTAATGGGGCAATCATGGATGCTTACGAATCCAGCTGCCCGATAAAAGAAAATAAATCACACAGTAGCACCATTTGGTGGAATAACCACCTGTCAAATCTAAGATCCGAAGTCCGCCGGCTATTCAACAAGGCAAAGCGGCACGGAGACTGGCAGGGATACACCGAAAGGCTGACAGAATATAATAAAGAAATAAGGAAAGCCAAAAGAAACAGCTTCAGGAGCTTCTGTGAGACAATCACATCAAGCCCCGCAGCAGCCAGATTGCACAAAACCATGGCAAGAGGCAGAGAGCAAGGACCAATGTCACTCAGAAGAACAAATGGTAGCTACACAGAGGATGAAGAGCAACGAGCTCTCATCCTACTGGAGACGCACTTTCCAGGCAGCATACCATTTGAACCCGGAAGATCACGGGAAGAACCAGGCAGGGCCAAACGAGAAGACTGGGAAGTAGCAAAAACCATATGCACTCCCCAGAGGCTGAAATGGGCAATTAACTCCTTCCAACCATTCAAGTCACCGGGAATTGACGGCATATTTCCGGCCCTTTTGCAAAAAGGGCAGACGGAATTACTGCCGTTCATTATTAAAGCAGCCAGATTTAGTCTGGCGCTCGGGTACATACCGAGCACCTGGAGGAGAGCACGGGTAACCTTCATTCCCAAAGCAGGAAGGAAGGACCCCACCCTCCCGAAGTCATTCAGACCAATCTGTCTCACATCCTTCCTACTGAAGACACTGGAGAAGATGGTAGATAACTACATTAGAACCAAGATACTGGAGAGGGTGCCATTGCACCCCGGGCAGCATGCATACAGGGCGGGCAGATCAACGGAAACCGCTCTTTATGTGCTTACCGAAAACATCCAGAAATCACTTGAGTATAAAGAAATGGCCATTTGCGCCTTTTTAGACATAGAGGGGGCATTCGACAACACCTCTCACGAAGCAATAAAAAGGGCCCTAATGAACAAGGGAGTGGACAGAACCACATCCAGATGGATGTGCCAAATGCTGGCTACAAGAACGGCCGAAACGAAGGTGGGCGAGAACACCTTTCGGATCAGTACAAACAGGGGATGCCCACAAGGAGGGGTACTATCACCTCTGATGTGGAGTCTTGTAGTGGACGAATTACTCGAAACACTGACCGGGAACGGAGTCACTTGCCTCGGCTATGCTGACGACATAGTCATCATGGCCAAAGGTAAATTCGAAGGAACCCTCTGCGACCTCATAGAAAGGGAGCTAGAGACTACCAGAAGGTGGTGCCTCTCGGTGGGATTGAGAATTAACGCATCAAAAACCACAGTGGTACCCTTCACTAGAAGAACAAAGCTTCAGCACTTAAGGACTATTCGTCTCGACGGAGCAGACTTAGAATGGCAGCAAGTTGTGAAGTATCTAGGGCTCACCCTAGACTCAAAACTACTCTGGAACATGCACGTAGAAAAGATCGTTAACAAGGCAAAATCATCACTGATGGTGTGCAGGAACATCGCAGGAAAAACGTGGGGCTGTAACCCATCAATACTGCGATGGATGTACACCATGATAGTGAGACCTATGATCACCTACGGAGCAGTAGTGTGGTATGGCAGAACCGAACTCACCACAGCAAAGAAATCCTTGGAGAAAGTGCAAAGACTAGCATGTCTTTGTATAACAGGAGCAATGAGATCGACTCCAACAGCAGCACTAGAGGTAGTTCTGGACCTCACTCCTCTCCACATCATGGTGAGGAGAACTGCTTGGGGAGCAAACCTCAGGTTGGCTAAAGTTGGACTCAAAGGTGCTGCATACGGTACAAGGGACTCAACCCTTACCGGAAGTGCACACCTTGCTGACCTCCCAACTGACGAAATTACCAGGAAATTTAGTTTCAAGAAATTATTTCGAACGGAACTAAATACCAAGAAGGAATGGAGCATAGAATCCATTCGAGCACTGGAGAAGAATACCATAATATGGTATACGGACGGGTCTAAAACTCCCGAAGGAACTGGAGCAGGAGTCGTTGGGCCTCGTACCAAATACTCAGAACCCATGGGCCAGTTCCCTAGTATTTTTCAAGCGGAAATTCACGCCATAGAAAGGTGCATTCAGTTCAACCTCGATAGGAAATACCGGAACAAGGAAATTGCGATCCTCTCCGATAGCCAAGCAGCCATCAAAGCGTTGAGCTCTTATAACATCAACTCAAAGATGGTTTGTGAATGCCTAGACAAACTAAACGATCTGGGCAGGAACAACAAAGTGATCCTCCTCTGGGTGCCGGGGCACGTCGGAGTGAAGGGTAATGAACAAGCAGACACCCTGGCACGAAAGGGTGCGTCAACGCCACTAATCGGGCCAGAGCCTTTCTGCGGACTTGGAAAATCTTACTTCCAAGAAGAACTCAATAAAGCTGAAGAAGCAATGAGAGCAACATACTGGCAAAGACTTCCAGGACTGAGGCAGGCCAAAGATCTCCTCGGAAAGTTCAACCGAGCAAGATCGAAGACACTGATTAACCTCAGCAAAACTAGTCTAAAGACAATCACAGGATTTCTTACGGGGCATTGCAGACTCAAAGAACACCTAAGGAAGCTAGGTTTAGAGGGGACAGCACCTGCAGATTCTGCAAGGAACGTCCAGAAACACCTCACCATATACTGATGGAGTGCTATGCTGTGCACCATGAAAGACTGAACACACTGGGATCATACCAGCTGACTGTAGAAGAAATACCACGAATAGACCCCCTTAAAATCCTCAAATTCCTGAAGGTATTGAGGCTTGAGGGGCTGCTGTAAAACGAGAACACATCGAGAAGCAGAAGAAGATGGGGCACAATAGATCTAATAAGGTCGCAGTGCATCGGTCACCATCCAAACCTACCAATACCAATAGGTATATTGGAACTGGGTTATATTCGATCTATGTTATATTTGATAAGTGTTATATTTGAACTCTGTAATATTCATTCAAATTTACTAGTTAAGATACTTTGTAAAATTATTATTGACCAATGACAGAGTAGTCAAGGTCATTTGCAGCGACAACGCTGTTTTTGAAATGAAAAAAAAATGAAAAATTACTTAAAATTCAAACAGGACAACTATCTGAACACAAAAAATATAACGGTTGTTCGAGTATCACTTTTCTTGATGCAATATTATTATTACCTGTATTCATTTCGATTGTTAGGAAAATTGAATCTGTATATGATGTCATAAAAGATTTTATATAATTTATTAATGACTCTCGTTGAATTTTTTCAATGCGTGATATTTTCAAAATTTCTGGACATTTTTTCCTATTTCAAAAATTATGGTTGAACATTTTATAACGAAACGTTAACATCTTTTGCATAAAGTCATTTTTCAACTCTCAATGGACATTCAAGGCTTACAAAACGCAAGACAAAAACTGTGAATGAAGCGCAGGCAAAAAAATTATACATATATATATATATATATATATATATATATATATATATATATATATATATATATATATATATATATATATATATATATATATATATATGCGATAATAAATATATAAAAAATGCTATTACTGTTAAAAAACCAATAGTCGTTACGATACACCCCTTAATATTAATATTGAGAGCTGAAACTTTCACGATAACTTTATTTTGTCATCATTAATAATATTTTCATAGTATGGTTGAAATGAAATGGTAGTCTTTTTTACGTCTATATATATATATATATATATATATATATATATATATATATATATATATATATATATATTATCGTTAAACTTTGAGTCATTACACACAAAAATGCGATTACTGTTGATCAATCTTAAATGCTCTATCTTCCAAGAATATTTTGTTTTGTCATCACTATCATATTTTCAGAGTATCGTTAAAAAAATTATCTTCTTTTGCCAACTCTAAATACATCTATATATATATATATATATATATATATATATATATATATATATATATATATATATATATCTATATATATATATATATATATATATAAAACTTATATATATATATATATATACAACTTTTCAAATAAAATCTAGTTTTTTTAAGATTCAACAAGCCTGTTATTGCTAATAATTATCAAGAGATTATATATATATATATATATATATATATATATATATATATATATATAATATATATATTTATAAATATATATTGATATATATATATATATATATATATATATATATATATATATATATATATATATATATATATTCATAAATATATATATATATATATATATATATATATATATATATATATATGCATATAAATTGAATGGATGAGTTCATTGGTTGTTTAAATCCATAAGAAAATTATCAAAAAAGCACATGTTTGATTTGATAATGTCTACAATAACATCTTTTATATCTCAGTTCAACTAAATTTTAGCAATTAAAAGAAATGAAAATTAAACAAGTGTTTTTGTAATAATAATGATAATATACATAATATATATATATATATATATATATATAAATATATATATATATATATATATATATATATATATATATATATGTATATATATATATATATATATATATGTATATATATATATATATATATATATATATATACATATATATATATATATATATATATATATATATATATATATATATATATATATATATATATATATATTCATATATATATATATAGGTATATATAATAGGTAATTTTTCACGACTTAAAGATTAATTTTGAATTTATGTGATAGTTTTTTGGCATTTGCGGTATAAACCCACCATTTATTCAATATGAAAGAAAAAATATACTTTTCATTGGTAAAAAATAGTATCCATCAACCGTCTGTGGTCTAGATGGTTGAGAAATTATCTAGGGTACCGGGTTCGAATCCCGGGTAAGATTTGGATGATGTGATTGTCCCATTACAATTTGACGAAGAATCTACGTGTATCTGGGTATATGTACTAAGTTTACGAACCCATGAGGGTAAATGATGGAACACTGGCGAATATTCGCCTGTGTCCCACTTTTATTCCTTAATTAATAAAAAAAAACTAGTTTTCATATCTCTCCCAGATGGTGACCTCAAATGCCACAATTGAGTAAATATCAACTTTAGATTTTTTCTTTAACCATAATTAACTAATATGAAAAGTGACATCATACCTTTTATCAATTATTTCAATATAGGTTTTACAATTCAATCGAACATTAAAGTAAAAACTGTTGTCTACTAAACAAAAATATAAACACTTACTTGTGCTTCTCGTGAAGCGGCTTCGAAATTTCCACTTTTCATGGTTGCAAAATCGTCTGTGAAAAATAGAAAGGAATGTTTTGAATAATATATTGATAATCATGTCTTTTCGTGATAAATCAAATATTGAATAAAACCACAAAAATATTGACATGTTTCTATTCTTAGGATATAAGAATAAAGAAGGAATGAAATGTGTCATTCATGATAACTCTCAACTATCTCAGGCTATCTTACAATTATGTACCAAGAACTGAAAGTTCTCAAAAGTTTTGATTAATATGTAGTAATGGAGAAAGAAAGTATTTCAAGCTATCACATTCTCCATATAAATAAAGAATTATTTTTTGTTAGGTGCATTGCAACAACTTATTTCCAAATGTCTATTTTATTAGACTCTCAGTATAACCTGAATCAATTTTCACGTGATAACTAATTGCATACATAGGTAATCATATACATAAAACTTTTTTTCTTCAACAAAGCTGCGTTCAACTACTAAAATTTATTTTTATTTTGAATTAACAAAAATTCATTTTGAAAGAAAATGTAATAATGTATGATTCGAAGTTTAATTTAGTAGATTCATTATTTTTACTATAAATAACTTGGTATAATACGTGAATGGAAAGGAATTTCACCCAAATTGGTATTCTTCTATTTTCTATCCTGTCCTATATATTTGAATAAGCAATTGGCCAATTGGCTACATATAGAAACTTTTGCAGGATTGAAATTAATTATTTTGCGTTTACAAATCCTCCAAACGTTCTGAGAAAGTTACGGGCTTCGTGACCACACAGTCAAGAAAAAGTCTGATATATATTTATATATATATATATATATATATATATATATATATATATATACACATATGTATGAATATAGTATCTAGATATCGTCAGGTCAAGAATACAAGACCTAGGTATATAACAGTCATGCCAATAACAAGAATAACGAATATTGGAATATGGCACAATGCCTGAATTGAAATTTTGTTTAGTAGTTGGCCTAGGTATATCTATGACCTTTGACCAATTTTGGCCCAAGGTACTTCTATTGATGTTTAAATCCTACTATCTTTCCGATCAACTATGCGTTTTGATTTATTTGAGCCCATGCCGGCATACTTTTAAAATCGATGTGCCCCATTGGTCGATCTTGTCATGGACAGACCTTCTCATACATGTTGAAGATATGTTATATATATATATATATATATATATATATATATATATATATATATATAAATATATATATATATATATATATATATATATATACCGTGTTCCGGAGGACACGTTAAGCCGTCGGTCCCCCTGGGTTAGTATGCCTCATTATTAACTACCTAAAACAGGGTTAAAGAGGCAATCGGCGCCGGAATACCGCACATAATGTGGTGGCTCCCCGGCAATAATGCCATACGCTTATATATATATATATATATATATATATATATATATATATATATATATATATATATATATATATATATATATATATATATATATATATATATAATATATATATATACACATATATATATATATATACATATATATATATATATATATATATATACATATATATATATATATATATATATATATATATATATATATATATACATATATATATATATATATATATATATATATATATATATATATATATATATATATATATATATATATATATATATATATATATATATATACATTTATTGATTTGAAAAAATATGAATAGTTAAAAAAGACTACTATGTTTCATCAAAATTTTTCGGCTGTGGCCGTTCTCTGTTATTTATTACGTGCTATTCAGTCCAATATTAACATTCAAATCTGTTATTATTAGATGATAAGGGAAAGCACAGAAACCTTTACACACGTAATGTTCGAAATAGGTTCAAATTATTTTGATTTTGAAAAGATCAAAAGTACCCTATTCTTTGACTTTTCAAAATCAAAATAATTTGATCCTATTTCGAACGTCAAGGGAATCTCAATTTTTCAAAAGTTATGATAAAGCAACGAATGTCGTGGCGAAACGTCAACTTTTTAATAAAATCGAGTTTTTTGAGATTCAACAAGCCTGTTATTGCTAATAATTATCGAAAAGTTATATATATATATATATATATATATATATATATATATATATATATATATATATATATATATATATATATATATATATATATATTCCACCACCTTCTAATAATTTGAACATTTACTTTACTTACCATCAGTGACGTTCGTTCGAGGTCTGCAGATATTCGTAATCATTCTTTTCGCAGATTCAATTTGCTTTTCGGTAAACTAGAAGACAAAACAAATTAATATCATTTCCCATCTACCTATCATAAATAATCCTGGATATATTCAAAATTTTTGTAAAATTCAAGTCAATTGATAATAGTTGATTCAATGAAAAATATTTAATATGTTTTAAAAAATTTGTTTATAAGGTACTTACTGCAGCATTCGTGTAATACACGAGACAGAAAAAGCAGATAGTGAACAAGAAAATCTTGAAGGATATCATCTTTTAATGTCGTAGCAATAATGAATTCTCTCAACCTGTAGCATATAGCGACTGTCATGAAATAATTAGAAACATACTCTATTTTAAAGTTTTACACAGATCTTCAATAAGCTGCTTCAACACTAATGCTAAAATAAAGACTATAATAATTACATGTATTACAAAAATCTACCAAAGTAAATCATATCCTGAATAATTTAAGGAAATCCTTAATCAGATTTTAATTGGATTTAATGTTAAAATTACCGTATGTGCATGATAGTCTTGGTAAAACTTATAATTCTTCTTTCTATAAAAATTACTTGGGTTTATCGAAAATTGCTGCAGGTAATCTTCGACTTCTGCTATTCAATATCAGAACTATTTCAATATATTATTCGAAAATAGATGGACCTCGTTAGTTAGTATCTTGACCAAATATTTCATACCTAGACGATGTTAATAATAATAATTTATTTATTTATACTACAATACAAACAGGCAAAGCCCTATTACATGTTCACAGTGAAATATATACAATGTCAGTCCAATATTAAAATATATCATAGATCATGTAAATAATAAAATTCATTCATTTCGTATTTAAAATATCACTTATCCTAGCGTTAAAAATATCCACATCACAATTCCTGTTAAAAGCGTTTGCATTTCTTAGGCATCGATTCAGAGGGCCGTTGGAATTATCTACATAAAATAAAACATCTCGTTTCCTTAGGAAAACGTTTGGAACAAAAACTGGTATCTTCGATAGAATTTCAGGTACATTCAATTGACCGTTCAGAACCTTGATGAAGAATATTGTATCATTTAAAAATCGTCGATGGGACAATGTGTCAATGTCAAACTGCAGTCTCTGCGTGTTGTAGGATATCATGGATGGAGAGTTCAAGTTTTTTCTATAATACAAACATCTTAAAAATTTCTTTTGGACTCTTTCTACCATCTCAGAGTGTAGAACTGTATTGTGATTCCAAATGGTTGAGGCATATTCTAGTTTGGATCTTACATATGCATTATATAGAACCAGTAGAGTGTTCCATTTAAATTTGTTGGAATTTCGTAGTATGAAACCTAGTTTTCTATGGGCATCTTTAACGACATATTCAGTGTGCATGCTAAAACTAAGTGAAGAGTTGAAAATAATTCCAAGGTCCTTAACTTCTTCTAGTCTTTCTAATGTGCTCTCTCTTATTGTATATGATGACTCTAAGAAATTTTTTCTTCTAGTAAAAGTGACTACCTTACATTTTCCCTCATTCAATTGTAAGTTGTTCTGGTAGCAGAACTTGATAATGCCATCTAGATCTTTCTGTAATAGTTCACAATCGCTTATAGTATTCACTCCCCTATAGATCTTTAGATCATCTGCATACATCAAGAATTTAGAGGTATCAATATATCTGTCAATATCATTTACAAAGAGGTCAAAAAGTAGTGGGCCCAGTATTGATCCTTGGGGAACTCCTGATATTGAGGTAAATCTTTCGGATAAGTTGTATTGAACATATTGTACTCTGTTTTGTGAATATGATCTAATCAGTTCAATCATATCGTTATGTAGCGAAAAACTCTTCAATTAACTGACAAGGATTTTGTGATTGACCCTATCGAAAGTTTTTGCTAGGTCCGTATATATCACATCTATTTGCAAATGGGACTGAATATGTGCAGATACATCATCAGTGAATATAGTTAAGTTTGTCAGTGTCGATTTTTTACTTAGAAAGCCATGTTGTTGAGGTATAATTATTGTTTCTACATGCTTGTATTGTTACCGGCCTGTAGTTATTTATTTCCCTGGGATTTCCACTTTTATGGACTGGTATTATACGGCCTATTTTCAGCCTTTCTGGAAATGTATTTTTCTCGACAAAATTATTAAGTAGAGTTGCCAATGGTTTTTTTAAGATCTCCATGTAGCCCTTAAAGAAATATGGAGGAATTCCATCAACACCTACTGCGGCTTTGGGGTTGAGCGACCTGATAGCGTGACATATTTCGTCTTCAGCTATTTGTTTGTTAACTGGTTTAGACCATAATCAGGAATATCAGAAGCAATTTTGTCTGAAGGTCTGTTATATACTGATTGAAAGAATGTCGAGAAAGCTTCGGTAATTTCCCTTTCATTCTCTATTATTCTATTTTCATGTTTAAAACACTTAGATATATTAACTATTTTTTTTCTTATCACTAATGTATGACCAGAATTATTTGGGGTTGTCATCAATGTTGTTTCCTATATTTTCTAAATAGTCATTCTCGCATTGCTCAATTAATTTTTTTGCAGTGGTTCTCAGTTCACAATATTTTTGCCTATATTCATTTTTCCGAGTTGAGTTGGACTTTGACTTACGGAAGTAGATATTTTTTTCTTTCATTTTTGATTTTAGTTCACTACTAAATCAAGAAGGTTTTTTTTCTTCATTTTTATTTATTTTGGGCATGCATTGATCGAAAATATCATAAATGGCTTGGTAAAAACTTTCATAAATAATAACTTCCTTCCATTTACACTGGTTTAGCAATGTATACAGTTCGTTGAAGTCACATTTTCTAAAATTAAAGGCATTCTTGTTTGCATCATGTTCCGGTGTTTGGTTACTTTCACAGATTCCAAAGTTGTTGCTAATTTCTAGAGGTGGATGATAATCATCCACCTTATCTACTAGGCTTATATCACTTCTATGAACTTGTGTGTTACGTACTTGAATTCAAGAAAGCATTCATACCAACCTTTTTATGCTCAGAAATTTTTTTATTATTATTATATTTATTTATTTATCGGAATGATAGTAATTTCCCACGAGTATGGGATTTGTAGCATAAGCCGTAAGCTAATGCTGCAAATCTCAAGAGTGGGAAGTGAGCATTACGTGCAAGTTATTCACTTTACGATTATAACATTATACTGTCTCCCCTCGATAATTTAAATCTCTCAATACTATGAAGCAATGTCCCAGTCCCTTGCTAGCCAACGCTCTATAATTTGAATTCAGGGTTCCAGTAGTCTCTATAATTTGAAGTATGTAACGTTGTTGTCACGCACCAACGTTAGTTGCAGAATTGCAAAAAGAAGCGAGACATCTCGGTCTCGATACCAATGGTGAAACCGGCGAGTTAAGGGCTCGTATTAGTCAACTCATTAAGGGAGAATCCATTGGAGCAACGGCCAAAATAGCCAGAATAGCAGGAAGTGCTTTAAGTTTATAGAGTTTTTTGTTCACATGTACTATAGATTATTTATAGGATCTTTTTGTTCTAATATATGTGTATATACAAAAAATTGAATATATATATATATATATATATATATATATATACTATTTTGAAATCAAAAATATATAATATAAAATATATAATATAAATATATAAAAAGTAGCGAGAGCTCTGTTCAGAAAAAAGAGTTTTTCTTTTTTTCTATATGTGTCTATATACCCTTAAAATATATATATATATATATATATATATATATATATATATATATATATATATATATATATATATATATATATATATATATATATATATATATATATATATATATATATATATATATATATATATATATATATGTGGAGGTATATGAATTTGTAAATATTAATTTGAAAAAAATAAAAAATCTCAAAGTGAGAGGGGTGTAACGTTGTTGCTCACGCCCCAACGTTACTTGTGCGCAAGCTGGTTATTCCACTGGAGGGGCAAGCTGGTTATTCCACTGAAGGCTGCCTATATAACCCGAGCACCGAGAATGCATAAGGCAGTTCTCGGGAGGTACTGACTCCTTTGAACTCTCTCCTAGACGGGGTATTGATCAGTCTAACCCCTGTTCGTCGGCAAGTATTGATTTCTAACAAATTCCTGAGACTGGGTATTGACCAGTCTCTTCCCATCCGACAAGTACTGATTGTCGGAAATCCTCATAGGTTGTGTATTGACCAATTTATTCCATTCCGTCCGACAAGTACTGATTGTTGGTAATATTCTTAGATTGGGTATTGACCAATCTATTCCCGTTCCGTTCGACAATTTCTGATTGTCGGAAACCCTCGTAGGTTGGGCATTGACCAATCTATTCCCGTTCCGTCCGACAAGTATTGATTGTCGGTGAATTCCTATAGACCGGGAGCTGACTAGCTTGCAGTGGCCAACGAGGTTGACCAGCTGGCAGCGACGAAACTGACATCGGCCCCTATGCTTCGCTCCATCCGACTGAAGAATAACTACCTGCGCAAAGGGAGTACGGTCGACGCAGCCATAGTAGACCGGAGCAGAAGCTAATGCGCGCTTGACCATAATATATACATGTTTGATTAATGTTATCAGTTTACTGTTAATAAATTTGTTTATAGCTGAAAGATACCTTCTAAATAATTCCATGAAACCGACACGAAAAGTCCGTTACAAGTCTCACAATGCAATGGGTCGTTTGTGCCTGCATGGATTCGTCTTACTTTACATCAACATTCGTTCTATTCATATAAATAGGCTTTTCCACCGTGATTGTTTCTTGAAACTATAAACGCCATGCGCACTAGAAAGAACAAGTGTCTTTCAATTGATAAACAGTAACTTGCTGCCGAAAGTGGGATTCGCAAGAAAGATGTTGCAAAACAGTTAGCTATTTTCCCGTCCACTTTTTCTATAATTTTGAAAAATAAAGTTCATATCACCGGAAGTGTCTCAGGTGTGGAATGAAGTGTTTCTATCAGCGGATTCATGTCGAAGGAACAAACCAAACTTTTTTCTATTGAGATTTCTGCCGACCTGTAGTGAGTTAACCATATTGAATATAACATCGTTGTTCACGGCGTTCTAACCGATACTGAATTGTTGGCCTGTGAGGATGAGGACAAGGAAGACAGTTAAGAACAACCACCAACTCGTCCCTTTGAGGGTAGTAAGGTCACCTATCCATACTCTACGTCCAAGGGCAGACACATGTGATGATTTATTATCAGCTCTCATCACCATCTAAAATTCGCTGAACAATTATATATAGAAGTCAAAAGAAATTTTATTAAAATAAAGTTAAATGTGCATATGTATGTGAAATTTCATAATGAAATCTCGTTTATTTGAATTTTTCCTCTCGATTATTTGAAGTCTCAGCAAATTGCACTTTGTCTCTGGTGTATTGAGTTTCAAATTATAGAGAGTTGACTGTATCAGCAAAAGTGTCTTTGAACATAATTTTGAAGTTCAAATTTGATTATATTAAAAATCTAAATTAGAATTCAATTATAAGCAATATTCATATTTATATTGTTAGAGTGATTAAATGTTCTTTGCATCATCTGGACACTGCAATGTAATGTTTGTATTTTCTTTGTTCGGCAAAATATAGGGTCTTGAAGTAGATGGCAGGATTTCAGAATCATTAGTAGAATTCACAATTTTATTGGCGACATCAAATTTATTTCTCATAGAATCTTCAATATAACTGTGGTTTATTTCCAACCTCCATGTCGTTACAGTTAATATCGATTAATTATGGAAATGCTTCGAAAAATTATTCTATATCTTTTAAGTAAGTGATTTTCTATATTCTGTATATTGTTCTCTTAAAAACAGGTTTGCCCCAGAAAGATGATCGTTAAATACGAAATGTTCTTATATCCCATCCCAAATTATAATATCGCACACACCTCTCTCGCAGGCACTTTCAGGTAATTTTTTCGTCTTCTCTTTCGTTGGGGATTCATGGCACATTCATCAGGTAGGTACCTATACCTAGTAACTGAACTATGTTCAACAGATGGCAAGTTTACCCGAATATTCTCGATCGGCTTTTAAAATATTCTACTGAAATCTGTATTTTTACGGGATCTGATTGAATTTTTTGTTACAAGTCAACATGTGACATAAACAAAAAATTTCAGGTGAAACAAAAAACAATTATCTTCAAGATATTTAACAAATCCAGCAGTCTTAGTAGTTGTTTTCATCGTTATATTTTTTTGGATGTCCTATTTCAATATTTTCACATGTGAAAATTTCACCTTAGAAAGTAGATATGGTTTGAACCATTTGAGAACAAGTGCTCCAACGCGTTTGTGACGATCTTGGTATTCTTTTGTCACAAATTTCTCATACAGCTGCAGTTCTGTCAGGGGAATTTGAAAAAAACTTGCAATCACATTCAAATTTAAAAAAAATATATTTTTATGATTGATATACTTGATACATATTTATTGGGGAGCCTAGCAGTACACAAAATAAGCATTTTTATATATTTCTCTAATTTTAACATATACACCTCCCAAATGGCCTCTCATGACAGCTGCTTCGTCTTAAGTTTGGCCAATTATTTAATTCATATGGACAATTTTTCAACACTAGATCCAGCTATAGTGTTGGACAGCACACCGTCTTGCACTTCTGGCTTGAAAAAGTCCCAGAACCTTTGAAAAACTTCGCCGTTTAATTCGTAATGGAACACTAAAACCATAAAAAATAGCTTCTTTCAATTTCTTGCAAAATTTGATCGCTGCAGACTTCAAACATATATTGCAACAATTTATTTTGTATTGCAATCGAAGTCCCTTTATAAACACGCGAATCACTTAAATATTTTTCTAAAACCGAATCAATCTTTTTAGTGTAGTCTACTATTTCTAAAGACATCCCTTCGTTAACCGAATCACTCTTCTCATTATGTCCACGAAGAGAAAGATTACATGTCCCACATAATTTTAAAATGTCTAGGTATAATTTTTGAAACAACCAACCGATTTTTCTTAACCTTTTCATTATGAATATTCATCTGTTCTGCATAAACCTTAATTGAACAAGATAGACTGAGAGCCAGCGTTCCGCAGACTAACGGTATAGTAGCAAAGTCCTTATTAATGCTAGGCATACTACTTCACTATACACTGCCAACAAAATAATTCATTTGATCCCGTTAGCCAAGGATGTCTCTCATAATTTCTGATATTAAAACCGCGATTCTGCTACGCTGCACCAAATTGTTTAGTTCCGGGGTAGGTCGCAATGTTTTTATTAAAACTTTATCGTCTTAACTTAGTGCACCAAAGTTATGGTATAACAAATATTCCACTAAGTCACCATTGAAATTTTTAAAATTAACTTCAGTACCGAACTCATTTTAAAAACAATACGCCAATAAAATAAATGAACACCGAATCTGTTTTCGTCCAGAACTAGTGACAACGACAACGTCCAACGGTCCATGTCCAACGAATTCACTCGATTTTACCCGGAAGCCTATAGTTGTGATTGGTCGAAATTGTGTGAGACTTAATGTAGGTATCCTCTTTGAACCGAGCAGCTAGGTTCAATCGGTGTTGCCATTTACATGTACATATATAATGTAGGTTGAAAGGAAGGTAGGTGCATAAAACAATATGATTTTGGTTAATATGAATATGCTGAATGCTGACTACTCAATATAATATAGTAGTGATACACGGAATATTATTGAGGAGGCGGCTCAACCTCCATAGCCGCCCCTGATTACAGATATATGTATATATATATATATATATATATATATATATATATATTATATATATATATATTATATATATATATATATATATATATATACATAATTATATATATATATATATATATATATATATATATATATATATATATATATATATATATATAATATATATATATATATATATATATATATATATATATATATATAAATATATATATATATATATATATATAAACATTAAGTGAATTACCTATACGATTATCAACCGTCTGTGGTCTATGCGGTTGGGAAATTGTCTAGGGCACAGAAGGTACCAGGCTGGAGTCCCGGGTAAGATATGGATGTTGTGAATGTCCCATAAATTTCAGCGGTTACATTTATATATTTACTGGGTAATGTACGGAGTTTACGAACCCATGAGGGTAGATGGTGGGGCACATGCGAAATGTTAGCCTGTGCGCCACCATCCCCTTTGAAAAAACCTATACGATCGATTCACTCTTTATAATAACAATAACAATAATTATGTTTTTCATAATGTTTAATGTTTATAATGATGTTTCAATATATATAATATTAGCACGGTAAACTACACACACTAACCTCACAATGTTAATAATAAAAACAATTATTACATATGAATTGAATATACTAAATACAGCGACACAATAGCCAAGAGCAGCTGACGGTATCTTTCTCACTCGGGTACACTCGGCGGTCCCGATTCACCCGATCGAGCGTTTCATCTCAGAGCGTGAAGGATCAGCCTAACTTACTAGGTACCTACGAAAAAATGTGTATGCGGTTTGCCAAAAGAAGTTTTCACATTCACACAACCGCCTAGTCTTGTAAATGTTTTCGTCAAATTTTACTCACACCCTCACTTTGTTTATAAAGTCGGCAAAAGAAAAAAACACAGCCCTCACAAACTTCCACGACGACAGCAGTTAACCGACTAAGAGTAACATGCGTGCTCAGACACGTTGAGTCCCTAGCAGTGTTAAGAACGAGAGAGTCTTTGCCAATCTGTGAAGGATTCGTAGGCTTTCATATATTTTTCTTTTTATATTTCTGTAATTCAATTGACACATGCTTCTTTTGCGGCTCCTGGGGGAGTGAGTTCTAAGTCACTTTCGCTGATTAGATTTGATACAAGTTATGAAATCTAACTAAACAGAGCTGTCCCTATTCGTTGTTTTAATTTTGACAGAGCCCTGTGGTCGGGCACGGTCGAATGTAAAATTCTTTTCTGTACATGTAATCTGCTAAACTCAAAAAATTTGGGCATGGTTTTCCACTTCACTAAGCATTGATTTAATTTTAGCAATGAATAAAGTCGCAACTGTGAGTAAGCGAATTAATCAAGCATTTTGGGAATATATCGGATGCGGCTGGAACACGACCGCGGCTGGCCACCAGCAACTGATAGACGATCAATTTTTGGAAGCGTTCAAACATTGTACAATGTTTTCGGCACTAGCACCCAAAGATGAGAAATCCTCAGAGATATAATACTAAGCTCTCTTCGTTCAATGTATAAAACACGCTGGTCAGCCAGAGAAGATAGTGTCAACCCAATTGCTGCCAGGGATTGTAAAGGCCCTTGATGAACTGAGTAAGCTAAATTTAACTGCAGAAACTCGAGATATAGATGAGCTGAAAACCTATTTCAAAACATTCATCTGCCTTCTTCTTGCATCTATTTGATTCAAGACTTTGAATTCAATAGGTAGACATTGTAAACAGAGTGCTACACTGTCGTGAAGGAACTTTGGATGTTGCATGAAAATGCCTGAGCTCTTTGACAGGTGATTTGAAGAATATTTGCTTTGAAGGATGGGAGTCAAATATTTAGAGAAGCTTAAATAGTGGCTGAAAACATTGGTTGGCCAGAACAACTTCAAGATTCCAGAGGAACAGAAAAGAAGAAAGGAACGAAAGAGCCAACTGGTGAAGACTGCGAGGATAATGCAGAAGACGGATTTCATTGTAAGGCAGTTTTCAAGCGTGACGTTTTCAATGTTATCTTGGAAAATGTCAAAGAAGCTATGTTCCATCCAAATTAGTGGCATCTTTGTGTGAAAAGTTTTCTGTGTTATGGGCCTTTCAAGAAATTACAAACGACCTTGAAAAAAAGCAGCAGATCTAATTCAGATGTACTCAAGAGATGTAGGAACTGAACTTGCTGATGAGCTGATTAACCTGAAATAAATATATTCAGCCAACTTTGGTGATAAAAGCCTACCACCATTTGAACTCCTGAACAAAACTTTGAATTTGGAAAATTTGTTTCCAAATATCTCAGTAGCCCCTCGAATATTTGCAACAATCCCTACTATAGTTGCTAGCGCAGATCGCTCGTTTTCTACACTGAGCACAGTAAAAAAAGTGTTACACTCAACAATGTGTCAAGGCAGACTGTCGAACTTGTGTTTTAGCAGTGGGGACGGACCTTGCAAGAGAAACCAACCTCGACACCATCACTGATGAGTTTGCCACGAGGAAGGGCCGAAAGGGGACTTTGTTGTGAATAAGGATATTTAGATAATAAGTGTAACGAAGGATTTTAGCCTAACAAAATTGTTAGCGAAAAACAAAAAATGACTATGAGTGATTCATCATGTCTTTTATGACATATTGTTGATTCAGCTTATGAAGTAGCCATAT
>JARQZK010001053.1:0-20000 GCA_030704885.1 Cynegetis impunctata
TATTGAATTATAACTAAATAGTATACTTCAGATCCTGATTACACTACCAATTATAGGTTTTTCACTAGATTAGACTCTACATTATATTCGGATATGTAAATCTAGTTACTGGTATTAATAAAATTAGAAATATTCCATATAAAATTACAAACATTTGAAATCTCTGTAGAAATCTTATTCCTGGCCTGATAGGATAACCAGTTTTATTAAGTTTCATAAGAGAATAGAGTTTAGGATGTAAAGGATTAGTTGTGATAATTTTGAATTTTTCATTCTTATTTATGAGTGTTTCATATGTTATGGCTCCAGCATATAATATTTCATAACTTTTAATCAAAATTATAAAAACCTATACAAAAATTCTCAATAAATATTTCTTCGAAATAGTTGAAAAAATTAATTATTGATATATAATTGATATATATATATATATATATATATATATATATATATATATATATATATATATATATATATATATATATATATATATATATATATATATATATATATATATATTAATTATTGATATTGATTTGTTACATATAACGCGAAACTTCTGTCATTTGATGTTACTAATTTAGTTTCTAGTATTCCACCGAATGATACGAAAACACTTATAAAACAATTATTAGAATTAAATCATGTAAATCCTTCAACTCATTTCGAAATTCTTTCCTTGATGCATAATACTTTAGTTCATCCTTTCCAACATAAAATTGCAGCATATAATAGTAGTCCACAGGCTACTCAATATCCCGATATCACAGGCAAACTTTGATGAAGAATTGAACATTATGAAACATATTGCTACCAATAATGCATATAATCCAAAATTAATTGACAATATTATAAATAAAAAGAATTGCAACTTAGCAATAAAACAAGTATTTCCGATATCCAAAAATGTTGAAAACAAATTCAATATTTTAACTAATATATTTAACATATTAAAACAATGGTTAAAAATAACAATTTACACATTTATTATAAGAAATAACGCATGACGCACGTTTCGGTGGAACTTCACCTTCTTCAGATGCTAATGGCAAACTAACTATATATATAGTTAGTTTGCCATTAGCATCTGAAAAAGGTGAAGTTCCACAGAAACGTGCGTCATGCGTTATTTCTTATAATAAATGTGTAAATTGTTATTTTTAACCATTGTTTTAATATGTTTATTAATTTACACCAAGTATCGGCCCAATCAATCCAAAATAATATATTTAACAAAACTAAATTTGATTTTACTACGTTTATTATCACAAAATATTTTGAAAAATATAACACTGCGATTGCAATTTCGGTCACTAGACCATCATCGGGCAGATTGAGTTAAGAACTGAATACAAAATAATTATAGATTTGCGCTTACGGGTGGGAAAGGATTATTGCAGGTACCTAAATAGACAAGAGGAACATATTTCAAGAAGGGGTAATCGAGTGAATTTCACAAATTGGTACAATACAATGTTCTTTAAAAAGTCATTATTGTTTAAATACACTAAATATAGGAGAATATATCAAGTCAATCTGGTCGTTCAGGAATATATCTTTTGCATTATTATTGAGTTTAAAAATTTCTAATGATTCTAAGTAAGTTTTGTTCCTTTTGGTAATTTGTGCATGATTTGAAAATTATCTATTTGTGGAAATGGGTGGTGGTTTTCACGGCAATGATTTGAAAACGTTGAATCCGTTTAATTTTTCAAAAAAGATTGTTGGTGCTCTTTAAATCTTGTCTTGAACGATCGACCAGTCTGACCTATATATACTCCTTTACATACAGGACAAATCAACTTATAAACTCCTGAACTTTCAAATTTTGAAGTGATATCTTTGGCATTGAATAAAAATCCTGAGAGTTTTGTCTTAGGTTTGAAAGCAATTTTAATATTACATTTAGGTATGACATTAGCAACTTTTTCTGTTAGAGGACCAAAATATGTTAAAGATGTGAATTTTTCCGATTTTTCTACTTTTAATTGGGGATATATGCTGTTGTACGCTAGTTGATTACGTTTCTTGTTTACCATTTTATCTATCAAACTTGTATGAAAACCATTATTTGACGCAATTAGTTTTATAGTCGAAATTTTTGAATTATATTAATAGCATTCACCCAAATATAAAGTTCAAAATTGAAAAAGAATTGGATCGACGAATAAACTTCTTGGATTTAACTATCTTTCATAATAATAATACTTTGAGTTTCGATATATATAGAAAACCAATTTTCACGGATATATGTATTCCGTCGGATTCAAATCATCCTCTTTCTCATAAACATTCAGCTTTTAATTCAATGATCCACAGAGCGTTTTCAATTCCATTATCCGTAACAAATTTAGCGAAAGAAATTTCGACTATAAAACTAATTGCGTCAAATAATGGTTTTCATACAAGTTTGATAGATAAAATGGTAAACAAGAAACGTAATCAACTAGCGTACAACAGCATATATCCCCAATTAAAAGTAGAAAAATCGGAAAAATTCACATCTTTAACATATTTTGGTCCTCTAACAGAAAAAGTTGCTAATGTCATACCTAAATGTAATATTAAAATTGCTTTCAAACCTAAGACAAAACTCTCAGGATTTTTATTCAATGCCAAAGATATCACTTCAAAATTTGAAAGTTCAGGAGTTTATAAGTTGATTTGTCCTGTATGTAAAGGAGTATATATAGGTCAGACTGGTCGATCGTTCAAGACAAGATTTAAAGAACACCAACAATCTTTTTTGAAAAATAAAACGGATTCAACGTTTTCAAATCATTGCCGTGAAAACCACCACCCATTTCCACAAATAGATAATTTTCAAATCATGCACAAATTACCGAAAGGAACCAAACTTACTTACTTAGAATCATTAGAAATTTTTAAACTCAATAATAATGCAAAAGATATCTTGCTGAACGACCAGATTGACTTGATATATTCTCCTATATTTAGTGTATTTAAACAATAATGACTTTTCTAAGAACATTGTATTGTACGAATTTGGGAAATTCACTCGATTAGCCCTTCTTGAAATATGTTCCTCTTGTCTATTTAGGTACCTGCAATAATCCTTTCCCACCCGTAAGCGCAAATCTATAATTGTTTTGTATTCAGTTCTTAACTCAATCTGCCCGATGATGCTCTAGTGACCGAAATTGCAATCGCAGTGTTATATTTTTCAAAATATTTTGTGATAATAAACGTAGTAAAATCGAATTTAGTTTTGTTAATCATGTTAAATTATCACGTAGTAACGACGGATTCCATCAACTAATATATTTAACCCTAGTGAAAAACTAACACCAATTCTTTCACCTTTTAATTTGAATGTTGAAATAATGGTTAAAAATAACAATTTACACATTTATTATAAGAAATAACGCATGACGCACGTTTCGGTGGAACTTCATCTTCTTCAGAGCATCTGAAGAAGGTGAAGTTCCACCGAATTCAACAAGTGTTACACACTATATTTTCGAAGAAAACTGTTTCATAATTTCAAATTATATATCTGCACTAACAGACGAATTTAAAGGGAGATTTAAGGAAAATTGAAAATTTGCTACTGCTTGTAGAAAAATTATGGTACCTAGAGCCGATAAGTATTTCACAATTGGCTTCAGTTTTGGATTGTAATTATGCAGACTTGTTCGACGAGTTCATTGAAGTGAAGAATGATACAAAGTTATTTTTAAAGAGACTAGAGAGAAGATGGAGAAGGTACGCTGAATATTGGGTAATAGTGCCCGAACAATTTAAGACTGAAAGAATGTGATCCAATTCTGCTTACGTTGTTTTGACATATCTTGGTGAATCATCTTATTCCAAAATGAAATATGCAAAGAACGTATATAGAAACCGACTTACGGATTATCATTTCGATGACATTAAAATGTAATAAATATACAATAAATAAACAATTAAACGTAATAGGTTTTTTACAAACACCTAACTAACAGATGTGATTTATGTAGGTAGCGACCCGCACGACACAACTAAAATCTGAAAGTGGCCCAAGAAAAAAAAAGTTTGAGTATGGCTGCACTAGAGGATTGAAATTAAACTTTTGGGAAGCCCTAGAAATCAACAGGTATAAGAATTCTGATCTGTTACTGAATGAACAAATTGACTTAAATCATTCTGCTGTCCTGAATATATTTAATACCAGATATGGATTGAGCAGGTTTCCTGGAAGGAATACCTTATTTAATTTCTTGTTGTAATCGTTTAACAATCGTTGTATCGACAACTGGGATATGAGCAAAGAGGTCAGAATCCGTATAGAGAAGGCCAGAGATGCGTTCCTTAAAATAAAAAAGGTACTTTGTGGTCAGAGTATTAGCAACAAACTGAAGATTAGACTGGTAAAGTGATACATATTCTCAATACTGCTGTATGGATTCAAAGGTTGGACATTGACAGACACACTGCTAAAGAAGCTCGAAGCCTTCGAAATGTGGGTGTACCGAAGAATACTCCGGATTAGCTGGGTCGACAGGGTCCGAAATGAGGACGTTTTGCTGCGTATGGGCAAGGATACGGAAATAATGAAGACAATTAAGATACGTAAACTGGAATATTTTACGCATGTGATGCGACATCCAGAAAGATACGAAATTCTTCACCTTATAATGCAAGGAAATATCGTAGGAAGAAGAGGGCCAGGCCGAAGAAGAACATCCTGGCTAAAGAACCTCCGAGATTGGTTCCAGAAGTCCACCGCATCCCTATAACGTGCGGCAGCCAATAAAGTTATGATAGCCAGAATGGTAGCCAACGTTCGGTAACGGACACGGTACTCAACGAAGAAGAAGAATCGTTTGTTCCCTAGGTACTAAACATTTTATGTAAAACTGAGATACCAAGATTTCGGTATTCATTCTATCCGAAGAAGCCACCATGTGGTGAAACGCATCGCCATAGAGTCAAATATAATAACCGTTGAAATAAAACATCTCTTTTTCTAATAATATTTAAGTTTATTACTGATAATTGAGTTTTAAAATTCTTTATTTTGCTGATAATAAAATAACTTCATTTATATCATCAATGGAGAAATTTCAAGCTATTTTAAATATTATATTTAACGCAATACTATTAAAACATAGAGCAAAACTAATAAATCACTGAACATTTTTTTAAAATCCATCAATAAATATCTATGGATTGTTGAAGTTTACTATTTTAGTAGAGAACGTGTATGGTCTCTGGTTTGCCTGTGATGTCATTTGACCTATCCAAGATCGCCGCACCACGAATCATTCAAGTATTAGTTTCAGAGTCGCACCAGGGCTCTTGCTTCGTTCGTGTTTATTTACGTTAAATATCCGTTTGTTTAGTTTTCATTCCATGCATAATGGAAGAAAGCATAACAGAAGAACATACCCAGTGAACACACTTACATCTTATGGACGTTTTGAAAATGTATCAACTCGACGTAAAGCATGTCATATGTACGTACAGTTTTGTCAGGTATACGTCTTGTTTACG
The DNA here is from genome assembly GCA_030704885.1 of Cynegetis impunctata. Taxonomy (NCBI): domain Eukaryota; kingdom Metazoa; phylum Arthropoda; class Insecta; order Coleoptera; family Coccinellidae; genus Cynegetis; species Cynegetis impunctata. The sequence continues at coordinate 5,497 of JARQZK010001053.1, forward strand.
TACATAGGTGATCATATGGTCACACTAAAGTACGTACAAAAGACATACGGATTAGGTCATTTAATAACCGAAATAAGATGTACTTTTACGTTTTAAATATGTATTAATTACGTACATTCTACATTTCGTTTTGGTTATATGTACGTACATATTCGTACGTCTTAATGACCTACTTAAAAAATAATTTGTGACTATTTTTGGATGTCTAATATAACAGTTAGATGAATCTCTGAGAAGCTATCTAAACATTTTTTTTTAAAAATTCATCAAATTGTTGACTATCATAATATATGTGATAATAATTTACCTTTACTTATGTTCTGATATTCATCAACATTTTGATGGATTTAGAAAGTGTGAATATTATCTACCAAAGATCCATCAAACTTTTATATTGGATATCTTAAATAGCTAGATTATCTTTTTCAAGTTATAATGTTGGTAGGTGCTTAAAAAAGTTGATTTGTAGTAATTATGAATAATAAATATAAAAATACATGTAATCCAAAAATGAAATGTATACTTTTGAAAAAAATAAAAGTATGAATAAAACATTAAAAGAGCAAACGAAAAATAAAACAATATTCTTTAAATTCAAAATATACTATTTTTTTACAAACCAAAGACTGGAAAAAAATGGGAAAAAAGTTTAAAAATAAAAAATGTTCACATATTCTGATCAGTTCTTTCATTTTTAATAAATTTTACACGGTCTGTGGATCTTCGTAACCATGAAGAAATACTCTCTTCTATAGCTTTTTGATCTCCCTTCTCAAGTCGAAGTGCTGCTTCTGAAATTTATTAAATAAATTGATATCAAAAAAATCTGATCAAATAAATGTAGAAATCACATTAAAAAAGTGTTATTTCAAATGATACAGAGATACCATCTTGAGAAAGAGAAATAAGAATCATTTTTATAGAACAGCTGCTGACTTTTGTATTGATAAATGGCATAAAATTTGAAAAAGTTAAAAATACTCACCAATTACCAGTTTTGCTACTTTTAAAGTATAAAAACTTAATTTTTCGCGCCTTCCCAACCAGCTATATTGTGCAGCTAATCTGTTGGTAAGAAGTTTGCACATTACCCTCCTAATTAAATCAAATGTGTCTTTTCCACCTAGTTGGGAAATTTCAGTGACCTACAAACATAAAGTGTTAGACTATTGAAACTCTAAACCAGATTACTGAATATAAAATTAATACTATAACACTTACAGCATTTTTGAAAATTTCCTCATTTTCCAAATATTGGTTTAGTTTTTCTAACCCAGCGGGGCTATCACAAGGTAGTTCTAGTCTTCTAAATAAGCTGTCTTCTGGACTAATATTTAGCTGTGAAACTGGGTTTTTGCAAACCTCTTACTTCTAATGATAAATCATATTTTTAATTATATACTGCTGCCGGAGCATCTCTTTAATATATTCACCTAAAAATAATTTCAAGACGTTAGTTAAATACCCCAATATAGAAAATAGGACTATTATACTATTTAAGTACATTTACTATTTTTATCACATTGGCTACAATTCGTTTTTCCTACCATTGCAGTAGATACTGGTGTGCTAGTATTTAATTCCGAGGTACCTGCTAACTGACCCAAAGTCACTGAGGGTGATTGAGATATGTCTAGAGAGGGAAGATCATCTATCACAAGAGAATTATCTATTTGGAAGGAAACAACAGTCCACGTCTTTGTCTCCATTATCCTCAAAATCAAAAAATAAATGCAAAGCAGAAAATAATACCATTAATAGGTAAACACTTAAATAAAAACTAGATTTACTATTTCTAATTTGAAATGAACATAACTATCTCACTTCACTATTATATTTGTCGCAAAAACAATAAAGAGAGTAGATGGTAGAAATTAGCGGCATCGGAAAGCAAAAAAGTTTGGTTATAGGTTCTTCTTTTTTATTTCTTATTCTTCTTCTTTATGTCTTATTCTTCTTTTTTCATCAAAACTAATGTCTGCACTTGTTCTTATATGACTCACCATTTACAAATGTTTTGTTTAATAATTGAATATTTCTTTTTGGAATCGCAAATGTTAGTTTGCTAGTATAAAATTTTTTTCTTTTCACTTCAAAATCTTAAAAGTGGCAGTGCATTCTTTTACATACCGAAGAAGGCATAAAATGTATGTACATAATATGTATTTATAAAACGTACATAATACGTACAGAAATTTACATCTTTATGACGTACATTTTAGAGCCATGTACGTAACTCAGCCTAAATGACGTAAAAAGTACGTACATGAAACGTATGGTGTTTACTGGGTACTTTTGAAAATTAAGTGTCCTCTGAAAACTGAAACCATGAAAAAAACATCAACAATGCAAAATTGACAGCGAAATATGAAGCTCCGGTACAACTACAAATGTACTTCGCGACTAAGTGAAAGTCCTTTTTTTGCATTGCTCAATCAAATTTTTAGTTATCTCAAAAAATTAATGTTTATGAAATCAAATATTTCATTTTATCACAATATTTATACTCTGGCCACGTCAAAAGCTATTTCATTGCATTTGAAAATTTTTCGATTCTTATTTCAATACAGTCCAAAATACTCACTGTAGATGAATATTTTTTTCTGAAAGATATCGGTAACTTTTATAAATTTCTTCGATAGGTAGAAAATATATCAACTGTTCCATTCGGTCAGCTAATAAGGGAAAAGATTTATTGAATATTTCACTAACTGAGCTTTTACATATATCGAAATCTATAGCCAGACGCACATAGGAATCGTCTAAACGAATTTTTTTCAATGATATTTAAATATAATAATAATAATAAAAATAATAAATGTCTTTATTACCAATATCTCTTACTGAAGTAGCAACCCTTTTTAAATAGTAGCTTCGTGAGAAAAAAAAATTTCTTCTGGCAACCCCATATAAAAAATAACGTTTTTAGTTATTTTGTTTATGTCGTCGGGATTTTGTAGCTTGATATTGTATTTTTTGAGAAAGAACTAGCTAAACTTTAACTGTTCTGCGAAAATATTGATGCTTTTGAAGAAGAACTGCTAAGAGAGGATAGTCTTGATGGAGAGTGCTGAGGAGATTCATAAAGGATTTGGGAGCACTTATTTCCTGTACCTTCCGCACTGTTCCTTCTTCTGATTGTTTACACTGATTGATTTTTCTGTGAAGTTTTGATATTTACTTGAACTCCTTGGTTTCTTCTTTTATTTGGATGATTGTCTGATTCTGTAAAAGTAATTTCCTCTGATAGCGGATCCTCCGTTTCATTTAACTCCATTTTATCACACTCATTCATTTCAAAAGATTGTAACGAAGATGATTTACTTGAAGTCGACGGTACTTCTTTTGTTGAACTACGAATATAAATAGTCTACATAATTAGTTTAAGAAAAAAATTTCCCAGATCTTGTTTAAAATGGAAGTTAATTGATAGTATTCTTCTTATATCGAATATCATTTACTACATGAACGACATATTGTATCAGTTATCAGTAGTTTTCTACAAATTATCTTCATGCAATTTTATTCCTGCTTCTTTTGTTTTCCAGTAAACAGAATCTAGCACTTTAGTCATTATAACGATAATAACTCTTTCACAAAAAGAACGAATTGATTAACAAATTCGATTTTGTCATACTTCAGTTGTGTGCTACCTATGTTAAAATAATTAGCGAATATATATTTTCTTGTACATCATTTGCTACTAGAACTGACCCTAATTCGATTGTTATCAACCTAGCAATTGAATATCTGGTTATGCTTCGCGATTTTACTTTTACTTGTGCTCTGAATTGTAATAATAACAATTAAATAATTAAGTCAAACTCCGATTTCACTTCGTACCTACAACAGATTCATCAATATGATAATTTAATATGCACGCCGATGTGCATTCAATGTCGCAATAGTATACTCATCTATTATGTGTGCGCATATAATAACTTCAAATGTAGGTACCACTTCTTGGAGTTTTTCGAGTACATAAATTGACATTCCGTTGAATTGTCCTTAAATTTTGTTGGAATTATAATATAAGTGGATTTTAAGGTCGTTTTCTCACAATGGTAATAATTACACCATGACACATCAATTATCGAATCTCATGTCATCAAATTGAAGGAAGACATATTCCAAAGATGTGTCAAGAATGAAAGAAAAAACTCAAGAATCAAAAAGGATAATATTGTTTAACGTGAAATGACGGAAGGTACTATTATTAATAACTATGGAAGATCACCCCCTTGAATTATACCTATTTAGAATCTCATAAATTATTTGTAATACGTTTTTAGAGATGTAATCGACATGAGGATATGAACACACACGAACACACACACACACACACACACACATATATATATATATATATATATATATATATATATATATATATATATATATATTATATATACATATATAATATATATATATATATATATATATATATATATATATATATATATATATATATATATATACATATATAATATATATATATATATATATATGTATATATATATATATATATATATATATATATATATATATATATATATTATTATACATATATATTTATGTATATATAGTTATATAGCTGATATTTCAAGTACGAAATTAAGGTTTATTAGTCAAAATTTAATTTCTCTTTTCGGCAATTTTTTTTCATACAACTCAAAAAGCTCTGATTGTAAATATCTGGATGATATCCGAATATGTTTTATAGGTATCTTTTATATTCAATCAGGAGATCATAGTCACACATACAACTATTGTTTCAACTGAAACCTTATTTGTATAACTACATACCCCCTGACATAGATTGATAGCCCTTAGTATAGCTCAATGCCTCTTAACATTGTTTACAAAATGAATGACCCACCTTTCATTTTATTGATCTCCCTTTCAATCTGCCTGGCTTTTTCAAAAGTCTTTTTATATTTGAGAGAAATTCGACCAAAATTATTAAATTTTAATGGTCTGTATGACCAACATGATGCCACTAAAGGCAAGCATGCTCACAAACAGGGTCGGATTAACCCCTCTCCTGACCCCTAGGCAACAACCCTGTCCGGGCCCTAGGTCTTTTCAAGTTGATAAAAGGATGTCAGTAACTTCAAGTCTCATGTGATATTGCAACAACATGGTTACTTTGACTTGATGCTGCAGCAACCCCTTATCCGACTCGTTAGCTTTATTGAAATGGTCTTAATGAATAGGTTATAGATAAGTAATGAATGATGATCCAGGTTGCATGATGGGTTAGGAAAGAGAAATGAGACGGGACGCGGTTATTTTAAGTTTGATCTTGTTAAACGCAATAAAATACCATAAACTATTGGAAAAAGTCAACTTCCAAGATATTTGTCTTTATTGTACAGTAAAGTAAGTTTGAATATTAACTTTTCTAACTTTTTTACAAACAAAATCGTTTGATACATCTTGGAAGTTGACCCTTTCTAATACAACATTTTCAATGGCCATTATCGACAATGAATTCAAACGGTTCTAAGACATTGTTGAACGAAGACAGTTTATAAGTTCTATTACTAGATACTAGATGGTTCTGTATGTATGAAGTATTTCTTCAATTGACAACATGCGTCAATAAACAGCAATAATATTGTTGGGGAATTTCATCAAATAAAATTTTCATTCGATGAAACTTTTTTTTCTTGGTGCGTGCACGGGCCCCTAGTCGATCCGGGGCCCCTAGGCAGTTGCCTAGTCTGCCTAATGGTTAATCGGGCCCTACTCACAGAGAAATTAAAGATTAATTACATGAAGAAACTACATGATCTAACTCAGAGCCTATGATTTACGCCTTGATAAAAGAACAGCGTTTTCTTGAAAAGTATTCATAAATCCAAGTTTTTGGACCCGACCTAAAATATCCTGCCGGCCAAGATCACCCATTTTCGTCCACCTAGAAGCCATACTTGAACTCTGGATATCAAAAACTTAATGATAAAGTATCAGTATCCTGCTACATTTCATCCAAAGTGGGAAAAAATCGTTCTTCACAGAAAAATTTATTTTGTGAAACAATCTCTTCGGTCCCAGATAAAGGCTGATCATCAAATGTGGCACTTCACTAAAGCTGGAACTTCAAAATTATAATAAGCGGTTAACACAAAAAGATATGTGTTTCATCAATAGACACTTAGATGATCTTCTGCAGAAAAATTTCATATCCACTAACAATAATTACGTTGAGCATATATACTTCAGATTATTCTTGAATTTTATTTGTACTTCAATTTGAAATAACCTTCTTGACACAATACTTTTCTGCAGCCGTCTCGAAAATACAATTTTCGGTATGATTTATTAATTCGAAAATATCATTTTACAGAAATCGTACCGAAAGTAGGTATTTTCGAAACGATTTCTTTACTCTCGGAATGATTTTGGGCATCTATGTTGGCGGCTTCGACAATAACATGAACTTTGTGTTTTATTATGACAGCGCTTGTCATGTAACGTTCGTGTGCTTTTTCGTCTTTATAGTTATTAACGTAACAAGGCCGATATGTAGCAAATAACGGATGAGGTTGGATATTGTAATCCGAGGCGCAGCCGAGGATTATAACTAACCGAATCCGTTATTTGCGTATCGGCCGTGTGTCGTTAAAAATTTTTCGTAATCCCGTTGAAATATTATATTTTGATTCCTAAGAAAGAAAAAACACAGTACCTCGCAATTCTAAAGAAAAATCCCAACGACAGTTTTATAAACAACGTCAGTTTTTTGTGTTCTCAAGTTCGCTTTAACGACGACCATGGACGAAATTGATGAAATTGAGGAACAAAATCGAATTCCTTTAGAAATATTGGGAGAATCATGTGCAGTGCAGCGAGTGTTGATTAACTGCCGAAAATAACTCAAGAGTCAAGAGCGATATCAAAAAGAATATGAAAATTTTGAACTGTGGCGAGAAAGCAAGAATGTAAAGGTGGTTAATGAAGATGTATTATTAGCCTATGCGAAATAAAAATCAGAAGTTTATTCTCCCAACTAGATGTGGACCAAGATTTCAATGTTGTTATTGTAAGCAGAATGAAGTTTTGAAATAAATATTAGAACAAGTGATTTCTTAACGGCCGCCGGCCGTTATGAAATTATAACGGCCGGCGGCCGTTAACACTGACTTTTCAATTGTCATCTGAAAACCGTTAAATCAAAATAACAGTATGGGATTACGAAAAAATCCAAAAAATGGAAATCATTATGAAAGTGAGACTGAAATGATTCCACATGAGATTACTGAATCTGCTAAAGCGGCTATTCATGAATTATTGCCAGTGAAGTCAAGAGAGAGATATGAATTGGTCTACAATTTATTTCAGAAATGGAGCAATGATAAAAATGTGCATAATATAAATGAACAAGTGATTCTTGTATATTTAATAGAAAAATCTAAAATCTCAAAGTCATCAATGCTTCTGGCAATCTGGAACAATTACTCGATGCTTAAGTCCATAATTAATATTAAAAATAATATAGATATAAGCCGCTATCCCAAAGTTATTGCTTTCCTCAAAAGAAAATCCATTGGCTATAAACCAAAAGTATTGAATAAAGAAGAAATAGATCACTTCTTTTGAGAAATTGGGATCAATAATCCTATTTCGAAGGCATTTTCTGTTTATAATCAGTTACCTGGCTCAGTGAAGGAAATAGATGGAATCAGCAAATTTATTAGAAGTATTAATATGTATTTGAGTATGACATAGTTCTGGCGTTGTGATGGTTCCTTTTCTCTAGTTTTTATTTTCACGGTTTATTTGAATTATTCTGATTTTGCTACAGATCTTGTTTTAATTTAGAAATTTACTTAAGTTATAACGATTAGAATAAGGGTTTAATCTCATTTTCTGGGCCTGTTCGTTAATTATAAGTTTGATTATTAGTTGCTTTTGTCACATGGTTTAGTAATCAGGTTAGTTTGTGTTTATCTAGAGTATTTATTTATATTTTATTACAATTATATCTAAATTTAATTCAATATTTTTCAAACACTTCTGTATGTTTAAATACTTCGATACCAGTGCTCTCAGGCATTGTTTAGAAGCAACATTCAATTATGTAAAAAAATTATTATGATTTAATGAATAAAGGTGATTTCAAAAAAAATAAAAAAATATCTACCTAATGACAAAGGTAAAATAATTATATCTAATTCCCCTTCTTTCTTGTGATTATTTTTTTTTTCAATTTAAGGTTGCATTAATAATTGGTTTGGCAGGCGCTTGTCGTCGTGAAGAGCTTTGTAAAATGAATTTGGAGGATATGGAAGATAAAACAACCATTTAAGTGATTAAAGTTCCTTATTTTGAAACGAATATCGAAAGAACCTTTGTAGTCATTGGAGAGAACAATATTTCTTTATACAAAAAATATTTGTCATTGCGTCAAGCAAACACCACATCGTAGATATTTTTTCATTATAAAAACGGAAAATGTACTATACAACCTATTGGTATTCATATTTTTGGAAATATCGACTGCACAATTGCTGACCTTCTTAAATTACCGAATCCCAAAGAATACACCGGGCACTGTTTAGGCAGGAGCTCAGCCACTTTACTCGCTGAAAGTAGTGCTAGTATAACCAACTTGAAGAGACACGGACGATGGAAATCAGCCAATGTAGCAGAGGGATACGTAGAAAATTCCTCAAGAAACAAAATTCACATAGCTTCGCAGATTGAAAAGGGCCCTAACGAAATTAATATCTCGAAAACTAGTACAATAATAAGTGACGTTTCTAATTCTAATTTCAACACTGCCACTTCTGTTAATATCCCTAATAATATTATAGTTATTAACGTAACAAGGCCGATATGTAGCAAATAACGGATGAGGTTGGATATTGTAATCCGAGGCGCAGCCGAGGATTATAACTAACCGAATCCGTTATTTGCGTATCGGCCGTGTGTCGTTAAAAAATTTTCGTAATCCCGTTGAAAGATTATATATTGATTCCGAAGAAAGAAAAAACTCTGTACCTCGCAATTCTAAAGAAAAATCCCAACGTCGTGCACTCTGTTGTCATGGAACAGTTTGACAGTTTTATAAACAACGTCAGTTTTTTGTGTTCTCAAGTTCGCTTTAACGACGACCATGGATGAAGTTGATGAAATTGAGGAACAAAATCAAATTCCTTTAGAAATATTGGGAGAATCATGTGCAGTGCAGCGAGTGTTGAGTAACTGCCGAAAATAACTCAAGAGCGATATCAAAAAGAATATGAAAATTTTGAAATGTGGCGTAAAAGCAAGAATGTAAAGGTGGTTAATGAAGATGTATTATTAGCCTATGCGAAATGAAAATCAGAGGTTCATTCTCCCAACTCGCTGTGGACCCAGATTTCAATGTTGTTATTGTAAGCAGAATGATGTTTTGAAATAAATATTTGAACAAGTGATTTCTTAACGGCCGCCGGCCGTTATGAAATTATAACGGCCGGCGGCCGTTAACACTGATTTTTCAATTGTCATCTGAATACCGTTAAATCAAAATAACAGTATGGGATTACGAAAATATAAGTAACTGTCACAATTGTGTGATTAATATTCATAAGTAATGTATTCATAGGAGTTATTGTTATATGTAATTGTCTATATAAAGTTCATACGTTATTACCCATCGATATCCTTTTTAACCTACAAAACGGCTACAGAAAAAATATTGTACGTAACACGATCTGAAAGTGATTTTACGGGACTCGCAGGATTCCAGAACTTGCCTAGGCTCGTCCTGGAAATTTCCTACTCGTCTCGTGAAATATCACTTTTGGAACATAATTGTTACGTAAATTACCTACTATTACTGCATTACTAAAGCGGAAATACTCATTTTAATGATCGATGAAAATTTTAGTTTTCAAATTGATCTTGAATGTATAATAATAACGAAACACGTGTAACTTTACGAACGGAGAAATAATGATGAAATGAATAACTTCATAATTAATTTTTGAAATAGACTGTGTCTGCTGGCAGGTAAATGTGGTTTTGTTATTAATTATTGTTGTTGCCCGACACGTCACGGTCCGGTATCATGCGTTATGACATTGGCAGAGTACTATGTCATAAAGTACTATGTACAGTGTGTCCAATTTTCGATACTTTTGAATGGTATCTCCGTTATTTTTGAGGATAGAGGTTTGCGGTTTTCGCGACACTGTGCTACTTTTCGTAAAACTGAAGATGCCGTCAACAGAATTTTAATAGCCTTTTTAGTTTACTATTAAATTATGCATTTAATTTCAGAAAATTGTCATTTATTTGCGCATCTCTGAGAAAAAGTTTATACTATCATATATTTTTGAAAAGGTAAAAAAAGTACAAATTGTATAGTCTATAAATATACAGGGTATTCCATTTAAAAAAACATAAGTTTGCTTTATAACTCAAAAATAGTAAACATGCAACAAAAATCATCTACACCACTGCATTCCACGAAAAAAAATCTATAAGAATGTTGTACTACCTTTTCGATAAGATGAAGGATAACGGAGATCCCAAAATGCAATATTTTCAAAAATGCCCTGTATCTTAAAAACTGAAAGGGCTATTAAAATTCTGTTGACGGCATCTCCAGTTTTACGAAAAAGTAGCACAGTGTCGCGAAAACCGCAATCCTCTATCTTCAAAAATAACGGGGATACCATTCAAAAGTATCGAAAATTGGACACACTGTACTCTGGATGAAATTGAGTCAGGTTTCTTAGCCACATTTGAATTTTCATTCACCCTATGGCATTCGTTTTTATATTTCATTCGTCAATAATAAAATTAATCAATATTTAAAGGCACTCTTTATGCTAATTCAGAAAATCCAAAAAATGGGAAATACGAGAATAATACTATTTCATCATTGTCTTCATATCCATTCATTTTTCAAATAAGTATTCCTGATGAATAGTTTTTTGTTAATGTTGAAGAGTGAATTTATTAAACTTACACAGCAACATGAAATAATTTTCAAATGATTAATACCCGCCTATTCTAAGAACCATCCAGATTTCGTCAATTTCTTGAATTGGACTCACTAATCAACTATACCGTAGATGGTAGCATTCACATGTCTATTCTTTGACAACTCACACACTATCAGATAATTTTCGAGTTTATCTAGAATATGTCGAATAAACGTTTTAGACTGTTATTCCCAAATATTCAATTAACAAGCAAATGTCAATGTGAAAATATTTTGAAATATTTTGAAAGAGAAACATAATGATTTATAGAAACTTGTTCAAATTACAAACTTGAATCAATCACGAAAGATATGGTTCAATATGAAGAGACCTGATGGTAAAGATTATAAAAAATGCATTATAAAGACTATGGGAAATAATACTGAAAACTCCTCCAAGAAAGATACTATAAACAGTAAGCCTGAAAATTCAATCCATTTGCAGATATGCAAGTCAAAGAAGCAAGGGATGCAAAAGCGAAAGCAAATTCAGTCTATTCCCGACAAGAGAAAGCAAAGTGCAACTGCTCTAAGTAAGGAAAACATATATAAAATAATACTACCAATAGTTAAATTACAGTTTGTCAACCTCATAAATGTAGTGCTTAGGACTTGAGAAATACCACCACAATGCTTAATCTCGAAAGTAATATTAGAGCTCTTTCAGACTAGGATACTGTATCCGAGATACTGTATGCGAGATACAGAATTTAGGTCAGATACAGTCAAGATACTTTTGTTAGAATATAGTTTTGTAAATAAATTTTATCAGTACAATATCAGTGCTGTACGGTGCTTTTTATGAAATGGACATTGAAGAGTGCGCTTTGCTGTCAAGTCACCCCGACTCAAAATCTGCATACAGCTGTTTAGATCTCATCAGTGCAGCTTATTTGACTCGGAGTGAATTAACAAATTTCTAATTGTTTCCCAATACAAATCGTGGTCAGTAACACTGGCTGGATAACAATCCAGAGCGCCATCCTACCAAAGATATTGGGAAACAACAATTCACCGCTTAGACGGAAAATGCAGAAATTCGTCGCTTAAACACGTACCTCCTGATATGAAGATATCTACTCTACAACAGTGGTGTATATGATTCCAAGGCACACTAACATAGTGATTTAAAACCTTCGGATATACTCACGAGAGCGCGCTCCGAATATTCTAGTCGCTTAATACGCAAAATACAACAATCAAATCATGAAAAACATACTAGTCGACCATGGTCAATTTCATACATTACATAAAGTGTACAAGGAAAATTCTTTAATAATTTAAAAAATTATCAAACAACTTTCCAAGGAAGCTGGTTATACGTATTCCGCAACGCAAAATCTTCACAATCGAACGGTGAATTATAGAAATTGTCAAGTCACCCCGACTCAAAATGTGCATACAGCTGTTTCGATCTTATTAGATCTCATCAGTGCAGCTCATTTGACTCGGAGTGCATTAACAAATTTCTAATTGTTCCCCAATACAAATCGTGGTCAGTAACACTCCGAGTCAAATAAGCTGCACTGATGAGATCTAATAAGATCGAAACAGCTGTATGTATTACCTAGACCATATACTTAACAAGTAGCTTAGCAATGTATGTATGTATACGTATTTTTTGGCTCTAGTATTTAAATATTGGCTTACTTTTCTGAGTGCACCTATCAATGGTGTAAGTTTCTTAGTCATATTATTAATGGATTTTGTCCACTCTAATTTCGTATCTATAGTTAGTCCCAGGTAATTGTATTCATTTAATTCTTTGATTTTTGTTCCATTTATTGCTAAGTTGAGTGTTGTTCTTTTCATATTTTTCTGGTGAAATAAAAGGGCAGTTTTTTTATCTAGATTTATAATTAATGTATTGCTTTGAAGCCATCTATGAAATTGCATTAGATCGTGGTTCATAATGCTCTGTAGAGTTACATTCGACATAATAATCGTTCCAAACAACACATAGATTGTGTACAGATACATTGGGCCGATGAATTTGACGAGATAGCAGTTCCAATAAAATTTTGCGTTAATAGATCATGAACGAATTATCTTCGAAATTTATCTGCCCAACGAATTGTTGCGTATATATCCACTTTATCTCGATATTTTATCACTGTCGTTTCAGATATTTAAAATGGAATTTGTACAGTTCATTTCTTCGAAGATAATTGAAAATGTTCATTTATAATCAAATATTATACTTGATCTCATCATACTATTTATTAGCAAAATGGCAGAATCAAAAGAATTATGTATAATTCGCTATCCAAATTCATTTAAGAGCCCTTTCAGACTAGGATACTGTATCCGAGATACTGTATGCGAGATACAGAATTTAGGCCAGAGACAGTCAAGATACTTTTGTTAGAATATAGTTTTGTAAATAAATTTTATCAGTACAATATCAGTGCTGTACGGTGCTTTTTATGAAATGGACATTGAAGAGTGCGCTATGCTGTGGTATATTATATTTCTGAGCCCTAACTACAGTGTACCACGTATAATTTATTTCCGTAACTTACAATTTACTTGATAGTTTGCGAACAGTTACTAGGTAGTAGTGCACTGATTAATACAAATTAAACATCAATTCGCTTATCTAAAGGGTTTTCACTGCAATCCGTAAAAACTTAAAAGCAATATAAATTAACGAATAAACTCATTATTCATCGCTGATAAACAATATTATTGAAATATTTCATTTAATTTTTGTTATCCATCTTGAGATGATTATTGTAAAAATCAATAAGCTTTCGACAAATAATCGTCTTGTTTCGAGAATTTTTAATAATATAATAATTTGATTTATTTAGGTATATTATATTTCTGGGCCCTAACTACAGTGTGCCGTGTATAATTTATTTCCGTAACTTACAATTCACTTGATAGTTTGCGAACAGTTACTAGATAGTAGAGCACTGATTAATACAAATTAAACATCAATTCGCTTATCTAAAGGGTTTCCACTGCAATCCGTAAAAACTCAAAAGCAATATAAATTAACGGATAAACTCTTTATTCATCGCTAATAAACAATATTATTGAAATATTTCATTTAATTTTTGTTATCCATCTTGAGATGATTATTGTAAAAATCAGTAAGCTTTCGACAAATAATCGTCTTGTTTCGAGAATTTTTAATAATATAATAATTTGATTTATTTAGCTAATGAATTCATGCATTCCTTTTCGAATGCACTGTTTAATTACTTTTATAAATATACCTACCATATTCATTTTGTTGAACAATTGTCATTTCCTCAAAATTTTCACACATCTGTTTGGTAATTTCCACCCAACATTTTTGTTTTATATTTCTGTCGAAATGATTTTACCTACTTGTATCCCATATACAAGAATTCGGTTCTACCAAACTGATAAATTTCTCGTTATCAAGAACTTCATTCTCCATGGTACAATCGAAAAACCGTTCTATTCCACTCCACTCCTACTAATAAATAATAAAAATATTGTACACCTATGCTATTGTGCTTTTTGAATCGCAAAAGTATGCAAGTCT
>JARQZK010001054.1:0-2500 GCA_030704885.1 Cynegetis impunctata
ACGACATTCGAAAAAATTGAAATTTCTTTGACATTTATTGATTTGAAAAAATTGAATAGAACAAATACGATTTTGTCTTGTCTTGTTAAAAATTTTTTTCGGATGCGGTTATCATTAGAAGGTAAGGGAAACTACAGAAACCTTTACCCACGTAATGTTCGAAAAAAATAATAATAGGTTACTATTTATCTAACAACAAAGAAATTAGTTGAGGGAAAAGATTAAAAAAGTAGAGCAGAATTATCATAACAATTATCGGTATAGAACGCTTATATGGAAGCAGCCGTTGACACGTGTTTCGGACTCTTTGGATTGGATTGAAAATTTGGAGATGAAAATAGTATAACAAACAAAATCCTCTGAAATGGAAGAAAATCACACATTTTTTTCAGAGGATTTTGTTTGTTATACTATTTTCATCTCCAAATTTTCAATCCAATCCTTAGCTACGCCGTTCTGATGAGGACCAAAGAGTTCGAAACACGTGTCAACGGCTGCTTCCATATAAGCGTTCTATACCGATAATTCTGCTCTACTTTTTTAATCTTTTCCCTCAACTAATTTCTTTGTTGTTAGATAAATAGTAACCTATTATTATTTTTTTCGAACATTACGTGGGTAAAGGTTTCTGTAGTTTCCCTTACCTTCTAATGATAACAATTTTGAATGTTAATATTAGACTGAATAGCACATAATAGGTAACAAGGAGCAACCGCATCCGAAAAAAATTTTTAACAAGACAAGACAAAATCGTATTTGTTCTATTCAATTTTTTCAAATCAATAAATGTCAAAGAAATTTCAATTTTTTCGAATGTCGTAGTGAATACGTCAACTTTTTAATAAAATCGAGTTTTTTAAGATTCAACCAGCCTGTTATTGCTAATAATTATCAAGAGATTATATATATATATATATATATATATATATATATATATATATATATATATATATATAATTATTAATATTTATGTATATATATATATTTATATATTTATAAATATATATATATATATATTTACTCTTTAAAATATATATATAAATATATATATAAATATATATATATATATATATATATATATATGTGTATATATATTTATTCGAATAGTTGTTGCCTGTGATCTATTTTTAAACTCTTGATAATTATTAGCAATAACAGGCTGGTTGAATCTTGAAAAACTCGATTTTAATAAAAAATTTGACGTTCCACTATGATATTCGTAATTGAAATTTCTTTGACATTTATTGATTTAAAAAATTGAAAAAAACAGGGCTGCTTAGTATATGCTATTCAGTTCAATATTAACATTCAAAATTGTTATCTTCCGTATCTAAGGATTTTGTTTGTTGTACTTTTTTCATCTTCAAATTTTCAATCCAATACTTGGCTACGCCGTTCTGATGAGGACCAAAGAGTCCGAAACACGTGTCAACGGCTGCTTCCATATAAGCGTCTATACCGATAATTCTACTCCACTTCTTTAATGTTTTCCCATGACTCATTTCTTTGTTGTTAGATAAATAGTACCCTTTTATTATTATTTTCAAACATTGCGTAGGTGAGGGTTTCTTTGGTTTCCCTTACCATCTGGTGATAACAATTTTGAATGTTAATATTGAACTGAATAGCATATACTAAGCAGCCCTGTTTTTTTCAATTTTTTAAATCAATAAATGTCAAAGAAATTTCAATTACGAATATCATAGTGGAACGTCAAATTTTTTATTAAAATCGAGTTTTTCAAGATTCAACCAGCCTGTTATTGCTAATAATTATCAAGAGTTTAAAAATAGATCACAGGCAACAACTATTCGAATAAATAATTAAATATTGCAAGCTGAAAATATGGGCAATGATCCTAAACTTAAGCTGTAGGGTTTTAAACTTTGTTATAACTGTAAGTACCCCTTTTTAAAAGATTTGAAATTTCTAAATAAATAAAAAATTTCATTGAAAACGGCTACTTTCATATAAACGAACTATTCCGATAATTTTGCTCTACCTATTTAATATTTTCCAGCAACTAATTTCATTGTTATTGTTTATTTACTCGTTCTTAGATCTCGCGGATAGCATTAATCGCCTCCGTGGCAAAGTTTGACCAAATCTCCCATACCGGAGAGTTCAGACAATAAACCACAATTGTGTGATTATCTTCCGTATCTAAGGATTTTGTTTGTTGTTCTTTTTTCATCTTCAAATTTTCAATCCAATACTTGGCTACGCCGTTCTGATGAGGACCAAAGAGTCCGAAACACGTGTCAACGGGCTGCTTCCATATAAGCGTCTATACCGATAATTCTACTCCACTTCTTTAATGTTTTCCCATGACTCATTTCTTTGTTGTTAGATAAATAGTACCCTTTTATTATTATTTTCAAAACATTGCGTAGGTGAGGGTTTCTTTGGTTTCCCTTACCATCTGGTGATAACAATTTTTGAATGTTAATATTGAACTGAATAGCATATACTAAGCAGCCCTGTTTTTTTCAATTTTTTA
>JARQZK010001054.1:7500-25496 GCA_030704885.1 Cynegetis impunctata
AACTGTCAAGAAGAAATTGAAACTCAAACACTGCAATTTATGCAATCCTGAAGCACAACCAGAAGTTTTAAAAAAGTTAACATTTCTTAAAGAACAATTAATTGCTCAAGTTCATCCGGTTATTACAGTATATCGACTTGAAAGGAAGTCAATTTGAATATAGTGGTTGAGTCATAAATTTTCATCAATATATCACAGATTTTACAACCTCTTTACCTCATTCTATTGATACTATTTCAAAATATATTTTTGTTAGAGTAAATAAATATATTGTAAATCGTGATAATGTAGAAGCAGCTTTGGTATAATCTCAAAAATAATAATATTTGGCATCGTGATATTACAATTAATTAAAATAATTTACAATATATAATATATTCACCTATTAATGAGAGTGTTTTACAACAGATTGTATCAAGTCAAGAATATCAACATATAATATATTGAATTTGAATAATGAAGATAACCATGAAAATTCACTACCTGATTATGTTTATGAATCTGGAGCCCGAAGAGTGACTTTCCAATGTAATCGCAAAGCAATAAACAGTACTGAGCACTCCAAAAGAAAATGATGGATCTTGTGTTTTAACTTGGCCTAGATTCCATTCCGAGCAGATTAATGAATGGATATTTGCAGAGCGTTTCCAATTTATTTCCTACTGATAAAGATGACCTTAGAGATCAACGTGTTTGTAAAATTTCTAATAATGAATATTTTAAATTGCTCTTGATGTATGAAGATGGCAGATTTGTGAGCCCTCGAAAAGCGGTGATATTTGCTGGTATATGCACAGGTTCGATTTATGTGACGAACTCTAATCGCATGAGTTCCCTTTCATGTTTAGTGTTTCAAATGGGACGATTTCATATGCTGTGTGTTGTATGGCATCTTTCTGTGACGATCTGTAATTGCATGAGACACATTTATGATTTAGTTTCAAGTGAACCGATTTTATATGCCGTTGAAGGGCCCCTTTCCAAGACGATCTGAATTCGCATGTCACATTTATGGATTTTGAGTTTGAAATTAATCGATTTCATATGCCTTTGAAGGTCTCTTTTCTGAAACAAGCTGTAATTGTTAAGTCACATTCATGGCCTTAGAGTTTCAGATGAATCGAGTGCATATGTACTTAAAGGGCACTTTTCTGTGATGACCTGTAATCGCATAGATCGCATTTATGATATTCCCTTGCAGGGCCATTTTGTGTGACGAGCTGTAATCGCATAAGCCACATTCATAATTTTTGAGTTTCGAATGAATCGATTTCATATGAGCTTGAAGGCCACCTTTATGCGATGAGCTGTAAACGCATAGGTTACATTTAAGATTTTTGAGTTTCAAATGGATTAATTGCATCTGCCGCCGTTTCAGTGACGACCTGTAATCGCACAAGCCACATTTAAACTCTTTGAAAAATGAACCGATTTCATATGTCCTTGAAGGGCACTTTTCTGAGACGAGCTGCCACATTAATGATTTTTGAGTTTCAAATGGACCGATTTCATATGATCTTGAAGGCCACTTTTCCGTGACGAGCTGTAATCGCAAAAGCTACATTTCTGATCTTTGAGTTTCAAATGGACCGATTTCATATGAACTCGAAGGGAACTTTTCTGTGACGAGCTGTAATCGCATAATTCACATTTATGGTCTTTGAGTTTCAAATGAATCGATTTCATATGATCTTGAAGGTCACTTTTCCGTGACGAGCTGTAATCGCATAAGCTACATTTATGATCTTTGAGTTTCAAATGGACCGATTTCATATGAACTTGAAGGTCACTTTTCCGTGACGAGCTGTAATCGCATAAGCTACATTTATGATCTTTGAGTTTCAAATGGACCGATTTCATATGAACTTGAAGGTCACTTTTCTGTGACGAGCTGTAATCGCATAAGCTACATTTATGATCTTTGAGTTTCAAATGGACCGATTTCATATGAACTCGAAGGGAACTTTTCTGTGACGAGCTGTAATCGCATAAGCTACATTTATGATCTTTGAGTTTCAAATGGACCGATTTCATATGATATTGAAGGCCAAATTTCTGTGACGAACTGTAATCGCATAAGTCACATTTATGATCTTTGAGTTTCAAATGGACCGATTTCATATGAACTCGAAGGGAACTTTTCTGTGACGAGCTGTAATCGCATAATTCACATTTATGGTCTTTGAGTTTCAAATGAATCGATTTCATATGATCTTGAAGGCCACTTTTCTGTGACGTGCTGTAATCGCATAAGTCACATTTATGATCTTTGAGTTTCAAATGGAACGATTTCATATGAACTTGAAGGGCACTTTTCTGTGACGAGCTGTAATCGCATAAGCTACATTTATGATCTTTGAGTTTCAAATGGACCGATTTCATATGAACCTGGAGGGCCCGTTTATAGGACGAGCTAAAATCGCATGAGTCACATTTATGATCTTTCTGTTTACTCCATTTTATATGCTGCTGAACAAGCTCTTTATCGCATAAGTGATATTTGTGTGAATCAAAGTTCTTCGGTAATTCACTTTTTGTTGGGATTGGATTCATCTGTAATGAGTAAACCATTTCATTTTCGTCTTTTTTTTTTGTCGTGGTACATTCTGATTTGCTACTGTAATCCTCATTCATTTCCATTTTGACAGAGTGAAAGTCCCTGTAATAAAAAAATGCAAATTTTATAATTTATCATTTGACTTCTTTAAATACAGATATGAGTTGATAACGTGCCGTACAACATGATAATCGACAACATAATAGATCAACTGGTACGTATTATAATTTATTAGTATTTTTTCAACCAAGGCTAGCTTTGGTCGCATCAACTTCTAACGTGGATTTTGACAAGAGAGTAACTTTTTGCTATGGTATTGTAATATATGTTGTGTGGTCTGTCAAAATAATAGAGGCCACTTCTATAAAATCTATGTTCTGATTGTGATGAAGAAGGGGATTGTTCGGTGATACTCGATGATGAGATTAATGTCATATAGTATAGACTACTACAACCTTCTTGTTCTTGATCTTGGATAAGCCGATAGTTAATAAGGTGTATTTAATTATAAACTCTGGTCTTTTATTATAAAAATAAATCTTGAAGTTCTTGAACAACTATCGAATAAAACATGGTGTCAGGTGTGGATAACCTTAAATAATAATATATTAATAGTGCTATTCAGTTATATACAAGTAAATAGACCACGTGTTCCGAACATACAACTAGTGAAAAATGGATTTCAAATTGCCTCTTCCACTTGATTCCAATGCTCCTGGACAATGGCAGAAGTGGAAGCAGAAATTAAAAATATATCTCATAGCTACAAAAAATTCTAAATCATCCGATGAAGTAAAAATCGCCATCTTGTTGAGCGCTATTGGAGATAATGGGCTAGATGTTTACAATACTTTTAATGATGAACAACAAAAAACTTTCGACAATGTTCTCGCTGCTTTTGATGAGTACTTCCTGCCAATGAGAAATACTACAATGGAAACTTTCAAATTTAATAACATCACTCAGGGTTCAGGTCAGAGTATCGATACTTTTTTAACAGAAT
Source organism: Cynegetis impunctata (assembly GCA_030704885.1). Lineage (NCBI taxonomy): Eukaryota > Metazoa > Arthropoda > Insecta > Coleoptera > Coccinellidae > Cynegetis > Cynegetis impunctata. The sequence goes on from JARQZK010001054.1 coordinate 11,061, forward strand.
TGAAGAAGCAAGCATCATTGTGTGATTTCACATGCACTAATGAGGAATGCAAAAAGTCATTTGGTTCTCGAATGATAAGGGATCGATTGATTCTTAGGTTAAATGATAAAAGTGTTCAACAAAAACTTATACGAGAAAGCAGCATGACCATGGAGAATATGATTGATTATTGCAAATCAATTGAAGTTAGTAAGGAACATGTAAAGTTATTAAATAATCCTACTGAAGCAGAGATTAATTCAATCTACTCAAACAAATTATGTGCAAAGTGTGGGTATAATCATAAGTATAAGGAATGTCCAGCTTTTAACAAAACATGTGCAAGATGCCAACAAAAGAACCATTTTGCTCGGATGTGTAAGAATTCATTAGGGAACAGAAACTCTCAATACGATACAACAAAGTCGAATACAAACTGGAGATCTGCAGCGAAGAAAGTTGAAAACATGGTAGTTGAAAATACAACAGTAAACAAGGAATGTAATACTTTTCCTGTTCTGGGAGAATCCGAACTGAAAACTCGAGACCACCATCTACAGAACCACTTACGGAAACTGGAGTATTTGTCAATTGTGTATCCCAGAAGCAATCAAAAACACATGGTTGGTATGAAGAAGTAACAATGGGTGACAAGCAAATCTCATTCAAATTGGATACAGGGGCAGAAACTAGTGTGCTACCTTTGTCTTATTTACAACAATCCGATAAGTATAAGTTTAGCTCCACAGATGTAGTCATTATTTCCTATGGAAATTTCAAATCAAAGCCAGTAGGTAAAATTAATTTTCTTTGTAAATTTAAAGAAAGATCATGTATAATTCAGTTCATTGTTGTGAATTTTCAATCAGAACCAATATTAGGTTTGCATGACTGTGTTAAATTGAATCTGATCAAAAGGATGTATAACATCAGTAGTATATATGAACCCTTAACAACTCTGAATAAATCTGAAGTTTGTGAAAAGTATAAAAATTTTTTTGAAGGTTTAGGGGAAATTCCTGGTAGTGTGAATATTAAATTAAGAAGTGATGCAATTCCTGTGATACAAAACAATAGGAAAGTACCACTATTATTAAGAGAAAGATTAAAATTAACATTAGATAGCTTGGAAAGGAAAGGTATTATAGTAAAAGTAGACTATCCAACAAGTTGGGTTAATAGCCTTATGATAGTAGAAAAATCTGATGGTTCTTTGAGACTATGTATTGACCCAAAACCTCTCAATAAATATATCTGTAGGGAACATTTTATCATCCCAAAATGTGAAGATATATTCACAAATTTATCTGGTAATAGCTTCTTTTCTGTTATAGACATGAAAGATGGGTTTTGGCAATTGAAATTAAATGATGAAAGCTCTGATTATTGTACATTCAACACACCGTTTGGGCGTTATAAATTCTTGAGAGTTCCTTTCGGTATATCCTCTGCACCAGAAATATTTCAAAAAAAATGTTTTGAAATATTTGGTGATATCAAGGGAGTACACATTTATTTTGATGATATAATTATTGCAGCAAGAGATGAAAGTGAACATGACTCAATTATGTCAAAGTTGTTTGAAAGGGCAAAAAAATATAATATTAAGTTCAATTTCAATAAATTTCAGTATAAACAGAACAACGTTGTCTTTATGGGACATGAGATATCTAAAAATGGAATACAGCCACATGTGAAAAATATTGAAAGTATTCTAAAGCTTGAGACTCCCATGAATAAAAAAGACTTATTAAAAATTTTAGGAATGTTCAAGTATTTCTCAAAATTTATTCCAAATTTGTCTTTCTTAACAACTAATATGAGAAACCTGACTAGGAATGATGTGTCTTTCGAATGGACAGATGCACATGAAATAGAATTGAAAACTTTAAAATCAATAATTACTAATAAGCCTGTTTTAGCTATTTTTGATGAAAATAAAATAACAATTCAGTGTGATTCATCTTCTAAAGCACTGGGTTGTGTGTTACTGCAAGGACATTCAAATCTATTGCCTGTGCCATTTGCATCTCGTTCTTTAAGTGAAACAGAACAGAGATATGCACAAATTGAAAAAGAATTACTCGGAATTCTATATGCATGTGAAAAATTCCACTATTTTATTTATGGTAGAGAAATACTTATCCACACAGATCACAAACCTTTAGTTTCAATAGTAACTAAAAGCTTAGATAAAGTAAGTGCACGTTTACAAAGAATGCTTTTAAGGTTGCTCAAATATAACATTAAAGTTGAATATTTACCAGGCAGCCAAATGTATGTTGCTGATGTGTTGTCCAGATTTGTAAAAAAATGACCCTAAGGCTGATGATGACGATTTAAAATACCTTGTACATTCTATTTCGAACAATATTTCAGTATCTGATGAAAAGAAAGAAGTATTTAAGAAAGCCATTGATAATGACCAAATCTTATCAATAGTAAAAACATTTTGTTCTACTTCTTGGCCTAGGACAAATAAAAATCTTGATCGCGAATTAAAATTCTACTATAATTTGAGAGAAAAAATTTACTTGTCTAATGATTTGCTATTTTTGAATGATAAAATAATTGTACCAACATGTTTGCGAAAGGAAATGTTGAATTTGATTCATCAAGCTCACTTTGGTATAGAAAAATGTAAATTAAGAGCTCGACAAGTGATGTATTGGCCTCGAATTACTACAGATGTCGAGAAAGTAGTGTCCAATTGTGAAACTTGTCAATTGAATAGAACCAACAATCAGAAAGAAACTCTTAAACAGTATCCTGTCCCTGATAGACCCTGGCAATATATTAGCTCAGATTTTTGTGAACACAATGGAAAAACATATATTATTTTCATTGATTCATATTCAAATTGGATTGAAGCTTTTAAAACCAATAACAAAAATGCAGAAACAGTTATTAAATATTGCAAAGAAATTTTTTCAAGATTTGGTATACCAGACTATTTTCGATCTGACAATGTTCCTTACAATAGTGCAAAGTTTAAAAAATTTGCTGCTGAATGGAACTTCAATCTAATTTTTGCTAGTCCCCATCACCACCAGTCCAATGGTATGGCTGAAAGAGCCGTAGGAAATTTTAAACAAATGCTGTCTAAATGTTCGAATCCAGAAAACATTAGTTTGTTTTTAATGGAATATAGAAATACTCCTTTACCGCAACTTGGTTTAAGTCCGGCTCAACTATTATTGAATAGAATACTTAAAACTCAACTACCTACTTCCGAAAATTCTCTTAGGACTAAATTGATTAAGGCTGATGAATTCAATCAGAAATTAAAAAAAAAGCAAATTTCTCAGAAATATTACTATGATAAGAATGCCAAAGACTTGCCCACATTGAATATCAATGATAAAGTTTTTTTTCAGAAAAAAGGTTTATGGGAAAAGGGAATGATAATAAATAAATATAATAATAGATCATACTTAATCGAAGACCTTCATGGTAATGTTTATAGGAGAAATAGAAAGTTTATTAATAAAACTAACTTGGATTTCAAACAATCATTATGTGATGATTTTACTGATGTAGACCATGATCAAAATGCAGCCAGTGATAATAAATCTGGATTAAATTCCATTCCACCCATCAGGTCATCTGGTAGAACTACTGTACCTCCCGCCCGCCTTAAAGATTATGTTCTAGAATAGTTGTATTTTTTATATAGTCTATATTTTCTATAGTTTGTACTTTGTACATAAAAAAAGGGGAGCGTGTAATATATGTTGTGTGGTCTGTCAAAATAATAAGGCCACTTCTATAAAATCTATGTTCTGATTGTGATGAAGAAGGGGATTGTTCGGTGATACTCGATGATGAGATTAATGTCATATAGTATAGACTACTACAACCTTCTTGTTCTTGATCTTGGATAAGCCGATAGTTAATAAAGTGTATTTAATTATAAACTCTGGTCTTTTATTATAAAAATAAATCTTGAAGTTCTTGAACAACTATCGAATAAAACAGGTATCTTTCGATACGGATTGCCACAGAAAAGAGGGATTTTCCAGCGCTGGTCTGACATGTGACTTTGGAATTTTGCCAGTGACGATAATTTTTTAGATAGCTTGTTTTCGTTTTATTTTGAGAGGTAGATTTGCCAATGATTGATGCATTTTCGTACTAAGTCAAATTGTCATTATTTTCAGATTTGAGAAGAAAAGTGTTGATTTCTTTTCATTGAGCTTTGGGGAAGTCACTGTTTCAAATTTTCCAAGGAAATTAATGAATTAGTTTCACCCAAATTCGAACCTACGAATTCCTTTCTAAAGTCTGCGATATGAGAGATTACTCGATAACTTTTCATCCGTATAAAGCATCAATATTATTTCATCAAAAATTTATGAAACTCAGTAGCTGCTATCGGCGATGCTAATAATTTCGAATTGAGAAGAATTTCATAACAAGTGGAAGTTTTTTTGATGGAACATGTCCTTTTTAATTCAGGTCGATGAGTTCAAACGAAACAAGTTCTACAACAACGGCAAAGAGAAACACGATCCCTAACCCGAGATCGTGTTTCTCTAAATGGTATGTTGTCGAAGAGTTCTTCGACCGTGATGTAACAGTGGCGATGGGTCACCCCAGCAACAATCAGACTTAGGTCTATGGTTCGGTCGCTTAGTGTTGTTATGTTTCCATATGCTGCGTTTTATGTCAATATCATGTCTCACCACTTGTCAACGATCTAGACTCCGTAGTTTTATGTATTTCCCCAACTTTTTTTTCAGTTAAGGTTTAATTATATATGTATATATATATATATATATATATATATATATATACAGGGTCACTCACGGTGGATGGTAGGTTAGACGTTTACGGAGAACGGGACATGAGATTATTCTGAAAATCTGGTTTCATAGGTAATTGATTTTGCTCTATCGATCTAAAATAATAGTGGCGCTGCGGCGTTGCCGCTTATACTAAAAAGTAGCAGCAACTGTGAAATTTCAATTGAGACACCCTATATATTATTCAAATTTTGCTTCTCTACCATTTTCCAATTGTTTTTGTATGATACCCTATACCTATCTCCAGAGGTTTTCGAGAAATTAAATGGTTTTCTTATTTTTGTGTGCAAAACATAGCTTCAATTAAATGTTCATTACTAAGGTATTCAGATTCGTAGGACGCTGAAATTTTAGGTGTAGTTTACCAAGTTCCGACGTATTAGGAATATTCTAAGGACTTTGTTCTCCATTATACAGGGTCCTCCAAAATTTGCGATTTTAACGATAAATACAAAAATAGTAAAAAGTGCATTTTTTCAAAAGTAATACCCTGTATATTATTGAATATCAAAAACAAAATTGAAATTTCTTTCGAATGATATATCATGTTCCTATACCTAAAAAGTCAGGGTTTCGAAATAAAAGCAAGTTTCTATAAAAATCGGATTATTTTGCCATATTTTGTATTTGGTAGCTATGAAATGTCAAGAAAGATGTCATTATGAAAATTTGACAATTAGTCCTTCAACAATAAAACGTTCGCGCGTTCATTAACGAAAATTTGTTTTGAAAATAATCAAAATGGAAAGCAATAACTATTCTCATGAAGTTTTGATGAAGTTATTTATTGTACATGGTCAATGTGACCAAATAATAGCAAGAAAATGCAGAAAATTCAATGAAATGTATACCTATCGACAACCAATGAACGAGAGAAAATTTGTACGTTTACAAAATAATATTATCACTTATGGGTCAATACTGAAAGCGAAACGAAATTCACTAAACTAATAAAAAACAATTTGCATTACGTAAAATAACATAACATAAGTGATAAAATTATTTTGTGAACGTACAAATTTTCTCTCGTTTATTGGTTGTCAATAGGTATACATTTTATTGAATTTTCTGCAAGTTCTTGCTATTATTTGGTCACATTGACCATGTACAATAAATAACTTCATCGAAACTTCATGAGAATAGTTATTGCTTTCCATTTTGATTGTTTTCAAATCAAATTTTCGTTAATGAACGCGCGAACGTTTTATTGTTGATGGGGTGTCTCATTTGAAATTTCATAGTTGCTGCTACTTTTCAGTATAAGCGGCAACGCCGCAGCGCCACTATTATTTTAGATCGATAGAGCAAAATCAATTACACATGGAAACAAATTTTCAGAATAATCTCATGTCCCGTTCTCCGTAAACGTCTAACCTACCATCCACCGTGAGTGACCCTGTATATATATATATATATATATATATATATATATATATATTTATATATATATATATATATATATATATATATATATATATATATATATATGTATGTATATATATATATATATATATATATATATATATATATATATGTATGTATTTATATATATGTATTTATATATATATATATATATATATATATATATATATATATATATATATATATATATATATATTTGAAACTAATCAAACAAACCTCCTAGCGGAGCTGGTTATAAGAGTTCACGAAGCGTCGAAATATCAACATCTACCCTAGACGGTATTTGTTAGAAATGTTAATTTGTTTATCACAATCGATGGAAATTGATAGACAGACTGTTTCGCCCTATTGGGGCTCATCAGTATCATCCATCCACCGAAAGTGATAACCAAACTAACATTTCAAACGGTTATACTTCTAGTAACTCCATGGCATATAAATATGATACAGCGCCACCAGTCGGAAACAATTGAACCACATCTTTCAGACAGACGAAAACATTTCGGCAACGAGAACTAGTACGTCCGGAACACCCGAAGGTGGCTACTATATTCGCTAAGCAAGAGTAAAGTTGACACATCAGTTCGATGTGATTCAACGTTCACACGCCGCAAGCAGCAATCGCTCCGAATTTTATCGCAATGGCAAATGAATATAAGTAAGAATTATTCGTGTTAAACGGAAAACACGCCCGTGGTTATAAAAGAATGTCCTAGTTCACTTAATTTTATAACCACGGGCGTGAATACACACGTTACAGAATATTCAGTTGAAAAATTGGGCTTAATAAAAAACTTATGAGGGTTTAAAGGCTGAATAACTTCGGACGTTATGTTCGATAGTCGTTATTAGTAATATACACAAGTAGTCATATTGTCATATGTATGTTTAGAATTTTTAATTATGTACATATGTAACATGGTGATTCTTATGAACTTGTCAAATAAAATATGGAAAAACGAAATCAGAATTTTTATTCTGAAAAAACAATTAGTTTTTAAAGTAATCGTTCATTTTGGTCTGTTTTTTTTTAAATCTGAGTCTCAAATGAATTATGCATTTTACGTTTCATTCTCGTCAAGATTGTTCGAACTGCATTGAACTCTTCGTTAAAAGCAACAAATATTTTTCGCCATTTTTCTTCAATGATAAACACTCTCCTCTTTTTTTGTGACATGGTTAAGCGAAAACACATGATCAATACCAAAACTGATCGAATCAATCTTTCATTCATGCTGATAATAAGTCAAAAGATTCCTTCATAGATTAGAATAAGTTTGGAAATTGTTCGTATTGTTTGGTTTTGCTGGAACAAGTCAAACGGTTGGTCGTTATAGCCGATGAATATCGATAAAGTTTCGTCGTTTTAAGCAATATGTCGCTGTATCCGATGTTGTTATAGGCGGTATGTTTACTTACAGAAAACTCACGTTTTTTTCATTTATTTTTGTTTGTGGCGTGTCTGAAGACATGGATCAAAACTACTACAAACCGAAGACTGTGTAACATAAACCATGGCGAGAGGATATGAACAGTTTGAAATTGAACCTATTTAGAAACAAACATATTCAGTAACATTATGGGAACTGCCCGAACGAAACAGATACTGGCATGCATGACGACGATATACCCATCATGATTGGATGGCAATTACATCAGCTCTTCCAAACCAGCCCGTATCAGAAAGAATGTTAGGTCATCCTGACTTCAATTGGTACTGAGTGGTGAATAATTATGCTTAACTTGAAGATAATTTGCTGTTCTTCAAACATTAAAAAGAATCCCATGAACGGTCATCATGAAGATCAACGAGCCAAAAAATACAGCTCACCACTGAACAGTTGACTATTTCGAAACAATCAGATGATCAATTGATAGGTCGAAATAACGACAAAACTTTCGATTGTTCAAGGAAGTGCTGGAACGGACAAATTTTGCGTAGTTCGTGAGATGGTGAAAATAATCGAATTGAATCATGGTGTAGATTCGCATTTGCTCACGGCTCCAACTGGTGTAGCAGCTAATAACATAAATATTAGAACGTTACACTCATACCCTCATCTGACGGTAACACGGAACGGTGTTGTCCAAGATTTAAGCAGCGAAAGTGAGCGCAATTTCCAACAGAATATGAGAAACGCCAAAGTTATAAGATGCGATAAGATGTCCATGGTCGACCTAAAGATGATTTCTGTCATGGACAAGAACTTGCGACAAGCATCTCCAGAAAGGAGTGATTAACCGTTTGTTGATGTAATCTTCTATTTCTTCGGTTATTTCTACCACCGGTCGGTGACACTATTATGCTCGAGAAGACAGTGCACCAGCTCTTCATAACTTTTTTCCTGTAAAATAAACTGAAAGATTAACATGTTCAATACATGTCCGCACATATGTTGGTCCATGCTCCTCTGTTAAAGATAGGTGTTTCCACGATATATACACACCTAAGATAGGATGTTGCGCATGAGTGGGCGGTCGTTAATAAGATGCGTGACGTCACCCACTGCCTTATTTGTATTGCAGAGATAGCAGTTTTGTATGTTTTTCTCTATTTACGCGTTTATTTAATTAGTTAACAAAAAAAACCGTAGAGACAAAGTATGTTCTAAATGATCTGTCCTATCCCCTAAGGACATAAAAGTTTTGAAATTTGTGATAATTATCACTCAAAACTCTTATTTTTTACTGTGAAATTTCTCTTCGAAGTATTAAAACGCGATTTTCATTAAAACGGTGCAAGATAGAGTAAACTGGGAAAGGAACTAATTTGTAGAGCACAAAATTTACTACAACATTAGTCTAGGAGGGGAATGCGAGATTAAATAAAAACGCGAAAACATTTTATAAAAAGTGGACTTTCATTTATGGTTTTTACACAGGCATATTTTTCCATTTGAATAGTTTCGAAATAGTAAATGCCAGATTTCATGATAACATTTCATTTCCTACATATCACGTATTCTACATTTTATTAATATTTAATAATTAACAACTTACTTATTCTTTTTCTTATTTTTTTGGGAATTAAACCACAATATTATTATTATTATTATGTTTACAATAGCAGACGGTAAAACCGATGAAGCTATTGTTACTTTTTCAAATTTATAAAAGTTAATGAGAGTATTCTAATTCACACACTGTAATGAGTCATTCGTTCTGAGTTTTCCTTTAGTTCCCTGTCAACTCTATTTTTAAAGACATTTGTATTAGGTGCGGACACTGTTTCTTGTTTGAGTGAATTCCAGGAATGTACTATCCGATTTACTAAGAAGTTTTTTCTGGGAAGTTTTGAAGATCTCCCCTTTTCTAGTTTTTTTGAATGACCTCGGAGATGAATATTTTGACTAAGATGAAACATGTTTGTCACATTACACTGGTAGTAACCACTAGTTATTTTAAAGGTCTCAATTAAGTCGCCCCTATGCCTTCTCTCTTTGAGAGATGTAAGATTTAATCCAATACATCTTTCCGGATATGGCAAATGTTTCAAAACTGGGGGAATTCTTGTCACTCTACGCTGGATTTTCTCAAGAAGTTCAATATCCTTTACATAATATAGATTCCACACAGTAAATGCATATTCTATTTTTGGTCTTATGAAGCTTTTGTAAAGAGTGGATATCATTTCGGTGGAGTGGTCTCTGAAGGCATGGTATATTAAGTATACAAAAGAACTGGCTTTTTTAGTAATTTTTGTTACATGTTTCTCCCATCTCAAGTCAGACGTTATTAGCACTCCCAGGTCGATCTGTTCATTTACTGACGCTAAAGTGGAGTTATTGAGAATATATTCCTCCTCAGGATTATTTGGGCCGATCCTCAGCACTGTACATTTCGAAGCGTTTAATTTCATACCCCACGTTTTTGACCACTCTTCTATTCTCTGCAGATCCATCTGGAGTTGATATGCACTTGTCAAGGGATTCGCATATATTTTGCAATCATCTGCAAACAGTTTAATGGTTGACTGTATCAGTTCGACCAAATCAAAAAGATAGGCCGTGAATAGTACTGGTCCCATGACCGATTCCTGCACGACGCCGCTGCTCACCCTGTGGGGACTAGACAGTTCTCCATTGACCCTCACTTGGTAAAACCTATTCTCTAGCAATTCTTTAATCAAAGCAATTAACTTTCCTCTAACTCCATAATGCTCTAGTTTTGCTACCAGTAGGTTATGAGGGACTTTGTCGAATGCTTTTTCATAGTCAAGATAGATGATATCTGTTGGTAGGGCATTATCGTGACTATATGTCCAGTCATTTAGACATTCCAAAAGATTGGTTGTTGTTGAGCGTTTGGGTAGGAATCCATGTTGTGCAGATGGTATGAGATTATTTTCCAGAAAGAATGCTATTAGTTCCCAAACTATAATCTTCTCCATGCATTTCAGAGGGCTGCAAGTGAGACTAATAGGACGGAAGTTCTCGGGTCTGTGTCGATCTCCTTTTTTAAACAGCGGCGTCACAATTGAATATTTCCATTGGTCTGGAATTCTTGTTTGGTCCATACATTCCTGCATTACCCCTGCAAGTAAAGGGCTTATAGAGGTACTACAATTTTGCAGTAAGACTGTTGGTAGTTCGTCAGGCCCCGGGCTGGAGTCTTTTGTCATGCATGCAAGTGCCTTTTTTACTTTATCAGTTGTAAAGTTTATTGTTTCGATTACACTCTCCACTCTGTTGCAATCAGGCAGTGCTGGAATGGGATATGCTTCAGATGTAAATGCTGTGTCGAACTGCTCTGCAAATTTTTCTGCCATGTCTTTACTATCCAGAAACTGCTGTGACTTTGAATCTTTTAGGGTTATGGTTGATACCTTGGAATTTAAATTTCGGCTTATATATTTGAACAGCTTTTTTGTTGAATCAGCCTTTGCAAGACCACTTTCATATTTGCTTCGGGCTTCAATTAACTTTTGCTTAGTTATGTTATTCTGAGACATATATGCTTGATAATTCTCCTGTGTTTTATTTGCTTTATATTTATCCCATAGCTTGCGTTTTTTGCTAATTTCCCTAAATATATGTTGATTTATCCATGGTTTTTGCGGATTTGTTTTCACTGGCTTGGAAGGTATATACTGTTCAATTGCTCCTTTCAATACACACTCAAAGTTCTCAAATATTGTTTTTTCATTATTTATTGGTTGGAGCCTAATAAAGCCGTCTATATCATCATAGTTCGCAGTGTAAAAATTTCGTCGAGTTATTTTTTGTGTTCGTTTGGGTGGAACTTTTAATTGGGTCGTTGCTTTAATTATGACGTGATCACTGCGACCAATGGGAGGTTCTGTGGATAGATCAAAGATGCTCTTTGAGTCGTTAGTTAAAAAGAGGTCTAATAGTGAACTCTGGTTGTTCCTATACCTAGTTGGAAAGTTTACCATCTGATGGACATTTGTTTCTTGATACATGCCCAGAAAGTCTTGAGCTTTCTTGTCTGGATCTGTAGTTGAGAGGTTATCCCAATTTATGTTTGGGTAGTTGAAGTCTCCTACAATAAAAGTCGGATGTTTGGTGGTATAAGCACATTTTATTGTCTCTATCATACGAGCATTCGCATCCTCGCTGGTTGTAGTATTTGGCCTATAGATGCATGCAAGGGATATCTTAATTTTTTCTATTTGGACATCTAACCAAACTGCATCAATTGGTGCTTCCAGTTTATAGTTATTCGAGATGCTACTACTTATATTAAACTCGCCAATTTTATTTTTGACTAGAATACATACACCTCCACCTTTTTGATTTAAGCGGTCTTCTCGATATGTGCTATAACCATCTAAGCTAATCAGGTTACTACTCATGTTTTCTTGGAGCCAGGTTTCTGTGAGCATTACAAAAGTGGGACTTGATGTCAGTACTCTTGCTTTCCATTCATCTATTTTGTTGACTACTGAGTTTAGATTACTGTACCAAAATGTTACCTCAACCACCCCAGACAAATTTAGTTTTTTTCAACCTTTTCAACAATTTTAGGCGTTCCCTTTATATACTTGATAATCAACTTGGTTTTACCTTCGGCTTTTTGTTTATGTAGTTCAGTCTGAATATCTTTCAAAAATTTCCTTTGGGCTTCTGTACGATCATTTTTCATATAGATACCAGATTGATCCTCTTCAAGTACTTTTCTGCGTTTTAGAGCTTGCAGTGCATCCTCTTTTGTTGGCAAAATAACTTTGAGGGGCCTTCTTTTATCTGGAATATCCCTACCAAGTCTGATCAACTTGACTGTTTCTGGCAGTTCGAGAGTCATTTTTAAAAACAATGCTGTTACCACCTCTTTATCTTCTTTTGCTTTCTCTTGGGGGCTCTCCTTTCTCGATTCTTCAATTCCGAATATTAACACGTTGGCGGCACGGCGTTCTCTTTCTTTTATCTCGATTAGAGTTGGTTCAATTGCTGTCTGTACTTCTGATGTCTGAATTGTGTCTACTTTGTTTTCAAGCTTTTTTAATGCATCAGCATAGCTTATTTCAGGAAATTTTTTGTTCACCTGGGTTATTTCGTCTTTAACTTCTGTTATTTCTTTTCTGATGGCTTCGTTTTCTTTTCTTCTTCGTTCCATCGAGCTTTTGAGTGAGTCTACCTCGTTCTTAAGTATAGCCAAAGTCTTAATAGTTCTATCTCCTTTCTCTTTTGTTGCATTTAGTTCTTCCGCGGTCTTTTGCACTTCCTGTTGCATTTGGGGTAATTTTTTGATAGTTTCCTTGCATCTTGGACAAAAATATAATGTAGCTCTAGATGGACTTGGTACCACTCTCACTTCTTGAGCCATTAGGCCTGTACAGTCGCCACATATTATTTCCCTGGAAAAGTCACAAGGGTAGCCAAAGAGTTTCCCCTTATCCTCTTTTAGAACACATTGCTTCTTGCACTTGTAGCATTCTTGTGACATTTTAACCACAATTATTTAGAACCAGTTTTTGAACTATTTTCACAAAAACACTGATGAATTTTAGCCTCAATTTACTCCCGGTGTTAAGTATCGCGTAATATACAAAACTTGTCAATTAAGCGCGTATATTCCGATATATTTTCGAATTTAAAGTTTCAGCGAAAATTATGTAAACAATCTCTCATAACCTCAAATCAATTTATTGATATGTTTTTGTATTTTTTATTTCAACGTTTCGGTAGCGTTCTAGTTACCGTTGTGAAGATGAATTAAATTTTTAAACAATTTTTGGTCCCTATCAGACACAACGAAAAAGTTTGAGGAGTTAGGTTTGAAAGCTTGCAAACCAGCAACTGGACCCAAATTACTTCAGCGTCACCGAGTAGCTAGACTGCAATTTGATACTGAACATTTACATTGGAACTTAGGGCAATAGAATGTTATTTTCACTGACGAATCTAGATTCTGCTTACATCTCTCTCTTAAAAATGAATTAGTGCACTTAAAGGTATGAACCAAAAAACAAAAAATTTGAAAGGAATGGTTCTTAAACTTCTAATTAAGCATGTATAATGACTAATAAGCCATCATTTCACACAATACTGAATGTGCAAGTTAAAATTAATAATTTTATCAACAGTTTGCTGAAAAAATTTTGAAAATTGTACTAGAAATAAAAAACTACGAGACATCAAATTTCACGAAATATTAACTCGTTTTATATATACAGGGCTATTCAAATTCGAGTATATGCATGGGGATTTCGATAACGGTAAGAGATAGAGCGATGGTCAAATGGGGGCAAAGTAGCATATTTCAGAGGTCAGTTGTATGGATAAAAAAAATCTAATCTAGCTCCTTTAGTTCTGGAGTTATATAGGAAAATTCGAAAATTTCGAAATCCTTTTTTTGCCTATATGTTTTTATTTAATGAATTGTTTTCAAAACAATTGTCATTTTGCCATTGCCACTTTTTGTAGGCTATCTAAATATGAATAAAAATTATATACAGGGTGTCGTATAAATAAATCAACTTTTAATTTTCAAATACGGATCTGTATTTTTTATTGCATTTTTTTGAATGCCAGGAGTCATGTTTTATATTGACGTAGTATTTTCATCTGAATTACAGAGTGTTCTGGAAATATTGAACTATTACCAGTAAAATTTCAACATTTTTTAAAAATTCAGCTCTAATTAAAAAAATATCATAGGATATTGTATAGAATGCCTAGGATTTGGAAGATAATCAACATTATTCGACGAAGAATGTCTTTTTCAAGAATTCATCCACATTTCGGTTCACGCAACCCATGATCAATGT
>JARQZK010001055.1:0-25280 GCA_030704885.1 Cynegetis impunctata
GGATGAGTTGTGGAAACTTTTCTTAAATTATAATGGTACTGGACAGTCCACATCTCATAATTTTGATGGTTGAAAGCGAAAAATAAATTTGTGATTTTTGGTCAGATGTCAAGATATAATTGGAAATCACCTGCACGAATGCTCCTGCGTAGCTGTGAATAATGGTTAACAAGCTTGATGTAAATCATGTAAAATTGCGCAGTTTTACCATGTTCACCATTCAATGTTTGTTGCTCATAAATAGCATAATCATTGTAAAGTTTTTCCAAGTTTTCATTATGAATAAAAAAAGAAAATTGCTGACAATTTTGTAATATTTGAATTTCTTCTTCGATCTCTTCAGTTATTTGAATATTTTGAGATGTTAAAAAAGAACTAACATGCATTATTTGTAGCCCTAAAGCCACTATTGGGTGTAATCTTTTACATCGATTAAAATGCTTGCCCTCAATGAAACTTGAAACAGATCCACTAGCCAGCATTTCGCTTTCAACCATGATGGTTGTTGAACCACAATCATTAATGAATTTCCCGATCGCCTTGAAATATGACATGATATGGAAAGCACCCAAGTGTATAAAAAGTTTTTGGAAAGTTTTACTTTCTGTAGCTTGGATTTGCAGTGCAATTTTGGCAAAAGCTAAGTCGTAAGTCACTTGCATGTACTCTTGATTCAGTTCTTGCAAGACTGACATGCATTGTTGCATAGTTGCCAACACTACTGCATTGCTTGTTGATGAGTCATTAATTGGAGTCAAATACGAAATTAATTGGAGTCAAATACGAAATTAATTGTTGTGGAGTATCATCAATCATTATTTTACTGTTAAAACCAGTCCACATAGGAGTATCTAACAGTCTAAAAGCATGACTTAGCATCCAAACAATGCCAATCCGCTCGTAAAGACTTATGTACAATAATATTAACCTCTTCTTCATTTTCAGTTTGAATATTAGTAGTTTTTTTAAAATTTTTTAGAACACTGTGATAACTCATATTCAATAGTTTCAAAAGATCGTCTTCGACGTTTATTATGTGTAACAACTTCAGTTTCTTATTCTTCAATATTTTCTTCTTCGAGGTTGTGATCAATGTTTTGGTAAATTATCCCAACCGTATCATGCAGAGTGTCTTTACCATTTTTGGTATCAACAAACCGGTCGAGATTATCAAAAGCCATGCCTGTCGAAAGATTTTCATTTTTATTAATTGCCTCTGGACACATTCCAGTACGTGAAACTGACGAATACGTAGCTTCTGTTTCTAGCTCCTCGATAGCATTATAACTTATACAATGACCGTAACGATTTATTATATCGATAACCTTACGGCTGCTTGTAAGACTTTTTAATGCTATACCTAAACAAATGTGTTTAGAAGTCTTGATGCTGCCATTGGAAGTCATATAAATTATGTCCTGTGACAGAGTTTACATGACGTTGAAAACTGTCAGAATTCCTGCGTTTACGACTGTAACCTCCAAGAATTGAAGAAAAAAATCTGCAATCATTGGTGGCGTTGAACATTCATGTTTTAACATTTTCAAAATTGTCTGCCACAATGTTAAACGCGTGATAATGGTCTGCCATTGTTATTTTCCATTATTAATAATAATATATTTTCAAATAATATATTTTCAAATATCAAAATGGCCGACGTGGTCAAATGCATTTATTAATAGCCAAAAATCGTTACCTGTCTTACCTGCGCACTCGCCGCGTCCACCACTTTGGGCTTAGTGAGTCCCCATCTCATGTACGGTAGGTATAGGGGTCTCAATGTACAAAAACCCAGGTCTGGTCAAATATTATTATTATATTATTACAAAGGTTAAGAGCAGAGGGTAAAGAAACCCCATAAAACTCTAAAAAAAAAGATACAATATAACATTAGTGCACATGTGCAGCAAAATATGCATCTAACCGAGCTTTGAAAGTATTTATAGTAGGCGCCGTAACAACGTCAGCTGGTAACGAGTTCCATCGATGAAATACTCGGTTAGGAAGGAAGAACATCTTCGACGAGCCCTTAAAATCTCCCCTCATCAACTTATACGGGTGTCCGCGTAGACGACGATCCTCATTGAGGTGAAATAGGTGTCTAATAGGAGAGTTATCATCGTGTAGTGCCGTGAAAGTTGTAATAAGGTCACCTCTCTCATGCCGATGCAAGAGAGTAGGAAGCTTCATTGTTTGTAGTCGTGCTTCATACGTTGGTCTTGCTCGCCCATATGGAGGTCTAGTGGCTCGTCTCTGGGTATTCTCCAACATATGTTGGTCTCGCAGTAGTAAAGGATGCCATACATTATTTCCAAACTCCAATATTGGGCGTACATAAGACTTATATAGTTTGGCCACCGTATTAGGATCTGGGTTAGTAAAAGTACGAGAGAGAAGATAAATTCTTGAGTTGGCTTTTTTCACTTGAGTAGTCAAATGTTCACTCCATGATAAATCCGAATAATTATCACACCAAGGTCATTATATCTGTCCGTATGTGACAAGGCAACATTGTTTATATAATATGTATGACGGGGGTTGTTTTTCCCAAGATGAAGAACTACACACTTTAGAAGGTTTAAAGGTAGTAACCAGTACTCCGCTCACTGAAATATTCTGTCTAAATCCTCCTGCAACACCACATAATTTTCGTTTGGATCATTGTAAATTTTGGAATCGTCCGCGTAGAGTGAGCAAACCGAGTTTACCATGAGAGGAAGGTCTGGTATAAAAATAACAAACAGGAGGGGACCAAGGACCGATCCCTGTGGCACACCGCTTAATACTGGATTCATACCGCTATAAACATCACCACTTTTAACTGTGAAAGCACGATCAGTCAGGAAGGAAAAGATCCAGTCCAACAATTGACCACGGATACCGACATGATTCAACTTCTTTATTAAGCGATGTTTCGGCACTTTATCCAACGCACTTTTAAAGTCCAAATACACGACGTCAACCGCCCTTCCCGCATCCAGAATATCCGTCCAATCCGATAGGCAGCACAACAAATTTGTTATGACAGATTTTTTTGGAGAAAAGCCATGTTGTTGCCACGTGATAACTTTATGGTCAGTTAAAAAATTTCATTCCTTCTACTATTATTGACTCCATCACTTTTGCAATAATTGGAGTGAGACTTATAGGTCTATAGTTTTTAGTGTCGAACTTATCGCCTTTTTTGAAAATAGGCTTAACTGATGCAATTTTCCAAACCGCAGGCAAAGAAGCCGAACCGAATGATTGCCGCATAATAAAACAGAGAGGTTTACTAAAAACTCCTGCACTCCTTCAGTAACCTTGGGGAGATGTTATCAAGCCCAGGAGATTTATCAACATTAAGGTTTTGTAGTTTCTCACTTATCAACTGTTCAGTAAAGTGTATTTGAGTAAGATGCTGATTTAACATGGGCTGATATACGATGTCGGGTAAAGGAGTATCGGGCTCCAGAGTAAATGCACCAGAAAATGTATTTGCGAAGGCCGATGCAATAAGCTTATCATTGATGGTAATATCGCCGTTCGCCGTGCGAATTTGTGGCGTGCCAACCTTGTCTGTCATGTTAGTGCGAATATAGTTATATAAAGATTTAGAATTTTTGCTAACTGCAATATCTTTTTCATAGGTTTTTTTGCCAGATATAATATGTTTTTAGTTAGCTGTTTAGAAAAAGCTTGGTGAACAGAAAAGTCCTCAGAAGAGTTAGAGCATATATACCTCTGCCATAGTGCCTTTTTCCTTCTAACTAATCTTTGAAGGTCACTGTTTATCTATGGCTTTAGAGGGAAAGTGATACTTATTTTAGTGGTAGTATTTTTTTTGTTAGTTTATTCAAAATGTTAAAAAACAAGTCCCAGTTTACTTGAACGCTGTTTTGTAGAGAGAGCACATTCCAGTTCACACCTTGAAGATCCTGATTCAATCCCTCAAAGCTTGTAAATGCCTTATACTGACTGATCTTTATTTATTTATTTATTTATTTATTTATTTATCAACGGAAAGCCCATTTACATAAAAAAATACAAAAAATTAAAATCTTAAATCTAGATTAACCTAGCATTTACCTCACAGCGAAACTGCTTTAGTGAGGTACAAAAACATAAGTCAGCGTTTAAATAGCGATTACCATAACCCAACATTCTATTAATAGGTGCATTAATCATATAGTTAGTACGACAGACGGGGTACGCGAATAAGTTGTCACTCCTAGTTCTTCTGAACGGTACGTGAAGACAAATTTGGCCAAGTAAATCATTAGAGTCAACAAGATTATTCAGACACTTAAAGAGAAACACCAAATCAGATATAATTCTTCTTACTGATGAAGGCTGTATACCCAACTGAGTGCGAATAAATGTTACGGAAAAATTGATTCGAAGAATTGACCTCCTGAAGGAAATGTAAAGCAAAAATTTATTCTGCACCCGTTCAATATATTGCGAATCAGCCTCGTAATGAGGTGACCAAACAATTGACCCGTACTCAACAATAGGTCTACAAAAAGCAAAATAAAGCAATTTCACAGTAGCCTCATCAGAGAATTCAGCTGAATTCTGACGAATGAATCCCAACACTCTCAATGCACGGTTAGTCATTATTCTGAAGTGTTCCTTGAACTCAAGTTGACTATCCAAATTTATGCCAAGATCACTAATGATAATTTTTTTTTGTTCGGAGGAACAACAGCTTGTATAGTGAACTTAATAACAGAATGATCTGATTTTCCTATCGGAGGATGATATTCTATATTCCCTACAAGATCCTGGCTAGAAACGGCTATAAGGTCAAGAGTCGAAGGATTATTACCTTGTCTAAATCGAGTGGGTTGGTCAATCAGCTGCTGAAGCCTTCAGCAGCTTTACCCTCTTTTGGATGGTACTCACCTTCAACCTGAAGGTGAGTACCCTTCAAAAGTATCAATGAGAGATTGAGATGCACTGGAAACACCACTGGGTATTTATATCAAAGTCTTTTAATGCAAAATTACCATTAAGTGAAGATTTTAATTTTAAAATACTTAAAAGTTTTAATTTTCTTTCAGATTCCAAAACCTGAACAACTGAAATATGATAATTGCCACCTGCCGTTAATCAATATTGACCAAACCTACCTTCTAAATCGTCAGTTTGAAATTTCCCCAGTAAGACATAGTTAAATTTTAAATCATCTATTAAGTACTTACAAATTTCTGATAAAGCTATACAAGTATGTGTTAATGAAAAGTGGGTTTGATTGGAAAGCTTTCCATTCCTTGAGCCTTTTAATTCACCCGAAACAGATAATTGATTCCACAATTCTAACCATTTAACAAAATTTTTCAGAAAAATTATATTTTTATCACATTCTGGATCTTTTATGCAGTCGTAATGAGAGTCCCTAAAACGTATACCTTTAAATGCAGATTTACAATTTACGATTTTCCACCATTTTGAAATTGAATTTAAGAATTTAATCATCCCATTTACGTTAATTAGATTTTCTTTATTGTGTTCTTGTAATGCAGCAATATTTTTATTGTCAAAAAGTCTCACGCATATGTTAACATTCTGTTTTTCAATTGACGAAGGATATAACACTTTTCTTGAAAGAGAAGGTGCTAATTTGATAATACTATTTTCCTCAAATAAAAATAATTTTTAAAAAACATTTACACATGCCGTTATATATGTTATATTGCCTATCTCTGGAAACGTTTGAAAAGTTTGCATATCGTCTGGAATATCCGGTAAAAATAATGTTTTTAAGTTATCCTTTTGGTTAAACCAATTGTTTCTAATTGATTTAAAAATGTGAACCGAGTCAAACAAAATAAATACCTGTTGGGGACTGCCTAAAAAGGGATTCAAAAAATAAGTTTGTATTGTACCACCGCAGAGTAAACTAAACATTTTTTTATTTACAGCATTGTTGTCCGAAATTATAGCAATTACATGGTAGTCAATATCAGTCAAAATTTTTAAAACTTTATAGGTTAATTCATGAAGAATATCATATTTTAAGGTAGAGATGGGAAATAAATCAACCATATCTTTATGATTTGAAAATAATGACGATATCATAAAAGCTTGGATGGTAGTAGCTGGTACAACTTTTTCATCGTCATTTGAATATAAACTATTGTTTGTTGACGCAAAACCTTCTACCTTCCCGCTTTTATACGATATGTTAGACCGTATGTAAATTTCATCTAGCATTAAAACAACGTATTTTTCTTTATCCGTTAAATTCTTTCTTTTCTCAGATAAATATTTTAAATGACAGTCATCTATACCCGAGCTATTGAATCCTAACTTTAATAATAATCGTCTTAAATGTCGAGGGCTGGGAAGTATTAATATATTACTATATCTCAGTAAACCATAAGCTCCCGGAAATGTTAAAAAAATTGTACTGGCCCAAATCAATGTTTCCGGAGAATACGCCACTTTGCTGCTTTTCATCAAAGTAATTTTCTCCCTAATAAATTTTAATTGCCTTAAGCGATCACCCGTATCTTCACCACAACTTTCATTTTTTTCAATATTTTCCATTACTTTTTCAACATAATTTAAACTACCTTTAAAACTACCCACCGCTAAAACGGGCTCTCCGTCGGATGCGACCGGAATAGAATATCCTTTTACAAATTTTAAAAGAACTAATAATACAGACCAACAGTTGCATATTTTGGTCTTTTCTATAATATTATTAAAATCACTATTGCATATCTCAATATCTTTATAGAAAAAAATTATTTTAAAAGATTTACTTATTACTATTCCCTTAAGAATAAATGGCAATTGTGTCAAGTCGTTCTCGCTTATGTGAAAAATACCGATTTGATCATCAGAAATTTTCAAATTAAAATAATTACTAAAATGAACTTGAATAATATCAGAAATACTACCCGTAAGTTCTTCAAATGTATTAATAATGTCTTTTTTTCATTATTTTGTTTTTCAACCATTTGCCGTTCCTCAATTTCCAATTTTCGCAAAGAAGGTGATTTTCTTTTGGGTGCCATTTTGGTTGTCATGTAAGATGGCTGATTTTCAAAGATAGTGGGGTAAGCATTTTCTGTAAGTTTTACTCTGTCCCGAGAAACCTTTAAAATTGTTCCATCCGGCCTAGTAACTATGTCTTCACGAATAATAAAATTTTCAGGAAAATGCTTCACACAGATCCTAGAGTACTCTTGCAATATAAAATTTTACCCATTTTAACCATCTTTTTCTTTCGTTCCCGTCTCTCGGGAAACGGAAAACTGTGACCCTATCGGTTCTATTATAATTGCTTTTACAACCAGGAACACAGCATGCTGTGGGCATTATTCTAAATAACATTACGATTACCTATATGTACAACGGACCAATTTAATTAACTCGCCATAAAAACAACAAATTCTTGTATTAAACACAATAAAATAGTCAATAGACTAATCCAGTTCTATTACCTGATTACCAAAGCAATTAATTACATAAATATTGCACCTGTACGATTTATGCAAATCAACTGATATATGAGACGAAGGAATTCAAGCGCCGCGACCAACTTCTCTCGTGACGTAGGTTCGGGAGGGTCCAGGCTAGAACTCTCGGTGGGCTACGGGTCAAAGCATACACGTACACACAGTATTTCATTCAAAATGACAGTTATACCAGTCTACATTACATTAAGTATTCATATAGGAGAACCAATGGCTCGCGCATCAACAGATGTTTTTTTCTATAGAAACCACTGTAATTATTTGATTTTTGGAATATTCATAAAACACATAGGATTGTGAGGATGGTCCTAAGTCCTCTTAATAAAACACAAGGTTCTGCTCTTAAATCTTCTTTATTGGGAGGTTCATACTCATGACGGCTTAAAGACTCTCGTAGGACTGACTAACTGATCCGCGACAATATTTAACGGAAGTTCGGCGGAGTAGAGTCAGCACTTTAAAGTTTACTTAATATAATGAATATGTGGAATAGCAACAATTCGGGTTTACTGGTCTAGAAATGATCCGATGACCCGATGACCCGTGGAACTGTCGCAACACTTCCTGTATAATGACCTCGACTAAATGGGTGAATTAACATATGAATATTACAAAAGTATCTTATCACTACACCTCCCCTGGCAGAGTAAAAAAAAAGAAAAAAATTTTTTAAATATGGCTCTTCTTTTTTTTCTCAACTTATTTTAATTATTTTTTTTTCTCTACTATTAAACTAATTCTATTTACATTATTGATAATAAGGTACACCATTTCACACAATTACTAAGTCATTTTTTTTCTCAAAATTATATTTATTTGGTGTACTGCGCTGATCGTAAGAATCTTTTCTTTAACATTTTCTTGAATTAAATTTTGACGTTTAAGTTCCCAAGGGTAATTATCAAATGAATACAGAGGATCGACATTTTCATAGGTGTTTGAAGCTAATAGTTTAGTATGAGTTGTAGGTAAATCATTTATAGACCATTTTTCAAGAAAGAAATTTTTTATATTTGCCTTTTTAAATAAATAGGATAGCTCTAGTATTTCTTCATTCGAAGCTGCAGCTGCTTTTCCATTAATAATTATTAATTCATATATATATTGCTTTGTGCGCACAATATTTTTACAGTCTTTCAGCGACGCGCGAAGCTTAGGCGCTGAGCAAGAATCTGTACATTCAAATTAAATTATTTTTCATATCTTCTAGGATAAGGCTATCATTAACAAATTCAAATTTCTTCTCACTGTTCATTTATTTATTATTTATATCAAGCTTGATTGGTTTTAATTGTGTTAAATGTTTTCAATAATTACACTAGTCCTGGGTGATCAGTCCTGGTAGACTTAGTGACATTTTTGTTACCTCATTTTTTTTTGTTTTAAATTTCTTAGCTCAAGTCTCTGTTGTGAAATTAAATTGACCCTCCATTTTTTGGATATTACTACTTGTATTAGGATTACTATAATTACGATCAGCGTCAGTATCAAGATTAACATTATATTCTAATTCTAAACTATCGGCATTTCTTTTTTATATAAACTGTACAACAAAACAAAAAAAAACTTCGAAACGCTTCGAAAAAGTTTCCAAAATTTTCATAAATTTGGAGAAAAGTTCAGTATCTAAATTACTGTTTAAGTTTAATACTAAAATTTCGGCATTTTCTTCATTAATATCGTATTTATAAATAAAATTGTTCAACTAAAGTTTCAAAATATTTTTCAAATTTAGAGAGTTCACTTATCTTATAGGACGTAAAACTTCGTCTTTTCGCCTTTCCGTATCTGTCATCCCTTAGTAGTCCTTCGACATTCGTAATCGTCACTATTCACTTTAGTTGTCACTTTTTCACATAAGGCACTTAGTTTGTCTTATATTAGTTTATTTTTGTTCAATCACTATTTAGTTTTTATTAACACATATATGAATATCCATTCCTGTCGCTATTCTTTTCTTTCCATTTTGGACAGCATTTTTTTTCTTTTCTTCCTCTTCATTGTCGTCCTTGTTTTACTCGATACTTATTTTTTTCTTCAAAAAACGAAGCCGATATCACAACACTTTCAGCATAATTTTTTTTTGTTTCTTCAGTTGCCTCTTATAATGGCACTGGCAGGATCGCCATGTGATGATGGCACTGGCAGGATCGCCATGTGAGGATGGTCCTAAGTCCTCTTAATAAAACACAAGGTTCTGCTCTTAAATCTTCTTTATTGGGAGGTTCATACTCATGATGGCTTAAAGACTCTCGTAAGACTGACTAACCGATCCGCGACAATATTTAACGGAAGTTCGGCGGAGTAGAGTCAGCACTTTAATGTTTACTTAATATAATGAATATGTGGAATAGCAACAATTCGGGTTTACTGGTCTAGAAATGATCCGATGACCCGTGGAACTGTCGCAACACTTCCTGTATAATGACCTCGACTAAATGGGTGAATTAACATATGAATATTACGAATATCACTACAGGATAAAATTCAAGAAATTCCAAATTAAAAAATTGATATTTGGCTAAAATATAACGAAAAATATGAGCTGGGGTCACTAGGTAACCCCCCCCCCATCTGAATGCGACTGTTAACGCAGCGAAACGCATGCCCAGTAGAAATAAAAATAGTTTAAATGTCATGTTGACGGTTGACTGAAATTCAAACTTGTTTTGATTATCATTTTATTCAGTATTGTAAATTTATTTTTCGAAAAAGGATTCCTGTACAACAACTTCAAAGAGAGTAATGAAAATTATTAAGAGAAACAGAAATCGCTTTACAGAGGAACAGATTTTGCTGACTGAAATCCTGGCAAATAATGGAGCGTGGTGGTTAGCAATTTTTCAGAGGTTACTGGAAAACAAGTATCAGTGATAGGAGTTAGGGAACACATAAGTATGTTTTAAGAAAATTTGAGGAAAAGGAGAGGGAAAATATGTACCGGTGAGTGGCATTTTATTTTTTGCCTAATGTTATAACTGTGAGTATTGTGTTTCATGCGAGTCCTTATTCTAAAAACTTTTTCAGTTCAGGTATTGAAGAAATATATAATAACTTGGACCACTTGCTGCAAGAAGTAATGGACTTTATAAGTAGCATTTTGGCTGACAAGGAAAAGATCAAATGCCAACAAAGATCTATTGAGAATGCAAAACTGCTGAGGGATAATTTTTTTAGTAGTCTTCTGGAGCCCGCTGAACAATCTATTATAATGAGTAATCAAGAACTGTTGCAAAAATCTGAAGCGCATGATGAAGAAAACATATATATTGATCTTGTAGCAGGTATTTAATAGCCTTGTTGATAGCCTTTAGTCATCTTTGAATATCAGAATGAATATTAATGAAGCAACTATAATATTTAAGGAGAAATTGTATATAGGCATTTTCCAAGATATTTTCTTAGTACATTCTATATACTTTCTTTTTCAGAGGATGAAGTTGAAAATAAAAAAATCTCAAGATAGATGTCAGGAAATACGACAGCCTTAACAGCAGCAAAGTCAAACAGATGATGTAATATCAGGAGAAGCTCAGGCAAATATTGCAGGTATACATTTTGATTTTGAAGTATGCTTAGTAAGTATGTACTAAGTTACTCTCTATTTTAGGGCCTAGCAGGAAAAGGAAAGGCCGAGGTGCAAGAAGCAATATCAGAAAAACAACCATTCAATATTTGGAGAAAAAAAATGCTGCTAAACTAGCAACAAGGAAAATGGAATCAGAGGTGGAGAGTAATAGGCAAAAACTAGAAAAAGAAAAATTGCAATTTGAAAAAGAAAAGCTTCTTTTTGATGAAGAAAAATTTCTCCTAGAGAAAGAAGAAAGAAGAGCAATGATACAGTTACTGGAAAAGCAGCACGTATTTACAAGTTCCCTCATAACTAAAATTCATGATTTCAAAGTTGATACTACCTAAACAGTTCAAAACCATGTTTACTTATTTTCTTGAGCCCATTATCTACATAAGGTTATTTTTCTCTTGGTTTTAGGTAATCTTTCATTTCAATGAGAAAATTGGTTTGAACTTAATTAATTTTTGTAAATTTGAATTTAAAAATTCGACCAATACCTCAAGTTAAACATATATCTTTATAGATAAAGGGCCAAAGAGAAGAAGTACATGACAAATTCAAACTAACATTGAAAAAAATCTGTGATAAATAAGACTGTCTGTAAAGTTGGCAATCATCAATATCCATTTGGATTTATACACATAAGGTTCCTTTATTTGTTCAAGTTTTGTTGAATGTATATTTTATTTTTAATAAGTTTCTGATATTTTCTGTATATATATATTTCATAGATTATGATTTTGTTGGTGTGAAAAATAAAGCTCTTTTAATGTTCAAGTATAGAATTTTATTCATGTTTGAACACATTAAACCTAAAGATGCTGAATAATAATGCAACACCAGCAATATTTACATTTCTTACAATTATAATATAAACAGACATTCCACAGGATACATCTAATTGTCATCCTGCATACTATTGATTACATATAAACGGCCGTGGAAATAATAGTTATACCTACATTGGAAAATCAGTTGATATAATCGTATATATAAGATATTCTTCTAATTGTACAGGATTACAATTAAATGACTGTGCAGTTTGGTTGCCATATAGGCAAGAGTGACAGTTTTTCAGAATAACTGCCACCATATACATTTTGGCAACCTATTGCAATAAGAGTTTTTGATTTTTTTTATGATCTAAGAAAGCAAATTCTGATATAACTTTTCCAAATCCCCACTCTACCGCAATTCGCACCCGACTCATTATGGCATTGAATTCTTGTTGTTGTGCCGTAATCCCATCACGATTTGGATATGGACACATAAGCAAGGATATGGACACGTAAGCTTTGTCACCATAAATTATAAAATGTTCACCATTTGGAAACGTTGCAGATTCCTCCAGTTGATTGTACAGCTGGGATTCTCTTAGTATACCAGCATCATGTTTTCGTCCTTCATAACGCCATTTCAAGCTTACGATGATACCATCAGGACACGTGACAGCTTGGTATTAGACACAATGGTGCCTTTTATGGCCTGAATGATATGCTTCTTGGTTTTCCGAAGGCCTGCATATTCCTCGAGTGGTGCCATCAATAGAAGCCCAACAGTAAGGAATGGGGAAACCTTTTTGGTGCACTGCATTGGCATACATCCTGAATCTTTGCTCGTTCAACCACGGCAAGTTCCGCAAGTTCGCAAGAAGATGCTGAAAGTTTTCATATATACGACTTATCATAAATTTAACTATTTTGGATAAGGCTGTCATTGACCGTCCAAAGAAAGGTTCCAAATCACTTAGCCTATTGGGGTAGCTTAACCTCTTCAGCAGAATACAAAGTTCTTCTTGTCCTGAAACTTTATACTGACTCTCGGTATTAAATTTGTTTGGAATTCTGAGTGCTTCAATTATTCTCTGGATATGTTTTTTTTCAAAACGGAAATTAACTTTACACTCATTTTCTGATAACACATCTAGGTTGAACCTCCCGTAAATATCAGCTCTGTATTCCATGTTGTTGTTGCCCAAGAGTTCTAGTAAAATTACATCACTGGACTTCAATAAAATTAATTTATCCATAATTTTCAAACAAAACAATATATACACTATACAGAGAAACAGTAGTAAAAAAATGGTAAAAAAATTTATGGTAATAACAAAAACAAATAATAACTCATGGATTATGTCAGAAATTAGGGTTATAGTTTACGTTTACGCTTATATCTATTGCGTTTACGGTAAGCGGCTGTCAAGAGATGTGTTTCAGTGTTTTATGTTCCGAAAACTATCAATTTATCTGTCAAATAGTGACTATCGCTAACTTTTCGTTAACCGTTACCGTTGAAAATTTCAAGAGCAACGAAAACTCCCTATTATCGTCAGAATAATTGGGCTCAGCAACTGAATGTGATGGAGAGTGTATGATAAAGTGAGCAGGGGTGAGCCGTTGAATATCGCTAATAGAGTTAGCAACGTATAGAACTCATCAAAGTTTAGCAAAGAATTTTGTAAGCGACCGTCTACTCTTAACAAATTATCATGCAAAAAGTGGTCTTACTTGGATAAAACATTAGATTTATGCATAGGGCGCTTTTTACAAATCGATTAGATTTCAGAGAAGTAATGACCGTGCTGGATTCAGTAAACGCATACTAAGCTTGCCCTGATCAATTCCTGAGATGTCAAGTCACTGCAATCAAACAAAGTTGAACGTCAATTGAACCAATCACAATGGAAAATCTTTAATCTATCACGCCTAATAAATTTTAGCCTTTTCATTAAATTACTTATAAAACGTAGAATATAAGCAGTTACTCAATAGCAGAATATTTTTCATGCAAATCCCAAATAACTGGTCGTTCAACCATAGAGTCACAGGTAGCCACAAGGCAGGAAACATCAATTATTTTATCTTTTGTTGATTCCTTACCCATGGTTGTTTAATTTGGATCTAAAACAGTACTTAGCCACCCTGGTCCCGTCCACCACAGACTGAAATTATTTTAGTCACCTGGATGCAATCCACGAGAGATACAATCAGCTGGGTTTTCAGTAGATCTTACATGTCTCCAAAAACCTGTAGGAAGCAATTCATAAATTTTCGAGCATATGTTGGCTATTAAAGTCGGCCAGCGTGCAGGATGGTCTTTCAACCAGAAAAGAACATAAGTCGAATAGGACCATTAGTGCAGATGGACGTTTTCCAGTCGAATGGCTAAGTTTATTTTATGTACTAGTTTTGCTAACAATGTTGCTGCGCATAATTCAAGCCTAGGTATAGTAAGTAGAGGCTTCATGGGGGCTACCTTTGTCTTGAAGTAAGTTGATTACAGCATGATCTTCGGAAACAACTCGTAGATATATAACCGCACCAAAAGCAGATTTCGAGGCATCTGCGAATCCATGAAGTTTGTAGCATATAGAGTTTGGTTCATATCCTAACCAGCGATCAATTTTTAACAAATTCAATTCTGTAAGTTAGTCATACCAATTTAGCCAGTGTTTGCTGAAGATTGGATCCAAGGGAGTATCCCAACCAACTTTATTCAGCCATAATTGTTGCATGCACATTTTTGCAGTGATTAAAACTGGTGACAACCAACCAAGAAGATCGAATAATTTTGCATTCTTTGAGAGAATATTCCTTTTTGTGATTGCATCATTATTCAAAGTGAAAGAACCTTGATCAGATTTGAATAGAAAAACATCATATTCAGGATTCCAGTTGAGTCCTAAGATTGAAAAAGTCGGATCAAAATTAAAATCAAAATTGAGATGATCGGCACGATCCTGAATAGCTATTGTATCTGAAAGCTTAGGATTATTACTCAAAATTTATTTATATGTATAAAACCCACCCACTCTGCTGATTCCAACAAATTCCTCCAATTTTTGTAGAGCTTCTACAACATTATGACCTCCTGAGAGAGTATCATCCATGTAAGTTTCTTCTCTCAATATCTCTGCTCCTAAAGCAAATTTTGATTTTTCATCTTGGGCTAATTGTCTGATAGTTCGAATTGCAAGAAACGGATTGGAAACCATTTCATAAGTAACTGTTCGAAGCAACCATGCTTTTATAGGAGGTTCTTCTGTGAAACGCCATAATATTGCTTGAGAAATCTGATCGTCAGAATGAATTTTAATCTGACGGAACATTTTTTTAACGTCGGACACGAAAACAAATGCATGAATTCGCCACCGAAGAATCAGTTCAGTTAAATCAGGTAGCAAGTTCCTTCCTGAATGAAGCGTATCATTAATTTGCAAGTTTGTTGCCTTAGCAGTCCCATTGAAAACAGTTTGAAGCTTTGAGGATCTTCGATTTTGCTTCAATATTCCATGATGCGGTAAAAAATATCGAATTCGTGAATTTTCTGCAGAATATGCTTCAACCATATGGCAAGAGTCAATATAATCCTGGATGAAACTCTTATATAACTGACAAAACTTAAGATCCTTCCAAATTTTTTTTTCCTTTTGAAAAAGCATTTTTTTCAACTACTTCGTAGCTGCCAGGAAATAGCAATGAAGCAGTATTTTGAATGGTAAACGAACGACATACCTACCAGAATCCTCTCGAGAGAATGACTTCATAAAGTAATTTTCATTAGCAATTTCATCTGCGGTGAAG
Source organism: Cynegetis impunctata (assembly GCA_030704885.1). Classification (NCBI taxonomy): domain Eukaryota; kingdom Metazoa; phylum Arthropoda; class Insecta; order Coleoptera; family Coccinellidae; genus Cynegetis; species Cynegetis impunctata. The sequence goes on from JARQZK010001055.1 coordinate 15,627, forward strand.
AGTTGTCGCTCTTCAATTAACTCTTGCAAAAAAAGTTGCGTATTAGATCAGAAAGTGAAGCATCTTCAATACACAAATGTAAAACAGAAAGGGAATTAGTTATTGCCGAGTCCAGGAAGTAGTACTTCCTGAGACAATCCAACCTAGCATCGTCTTCATTGCAATGGGTTCCTCCGGTTTGCCGCGTGCAACTTCCCCTTCAACAATTGTAGCATGAGCTGAAGCTCCTAGTAGCAAATCGATCTGACCTGATCGTGTAAAGTGGGGATCAGCCAGCATAAGGGAATCTAAATGAGCAGATAAACCAGCGGTCTAGTCCAGAAGAGGAGCATAACTTGTTATTTCTGGCAAAACGTAGGCTAGCAAGGAACACGAAAAACTTGTCTTAAATCTGGGTTCTATGTGAAAAGTAACAACTTTCTTGCACGTGAACTTCTGTTTTTCACCTATACCCAATATAGGTAAATTTACTGTCTCATATTTCAGTTTCAAACACTGACATAAAAACTCACTGATAAAAGAAGACTGGGATCCTGAAGCAATAAGTGCTCTGGCTAAAATATTGTTACTTGAGTAAGAACCCGCCAGCCAGGTATTTGTTTTTTTTCTGGTTAAAATGTAATTTACAAAATGACCAGGGAAATCTGACTGTGTAGTAACATTGTTAACAGAAACACTGTTTACAAAAGATGTTATTGTTGCATCAATGTTGGTCTCAGGATGCTTTGGAATGAAACAAGGTCGTTAAGATCACTCAATAAATTTTACAGAACGCTGTTTATTTCAAAGCACATCAGGACCACTAGTTAATGTCTGCAAGTCAGTACTTCTCGCTTGAATAATAATCCCATGTGTTAAATTGGTTGTCACATTAACTGATGGTGTTTCTTCATTCGAGTTACTTAATTTTATCGCACATAGCTCTCTGACTCTAGTAAGTGCGAGTATAACACACAATGACCAAATCTATTTATCAGATAGGGGGATACCGACAACACAATGACTAGGGCTGTCGAGTGACGTCACAACAGGCAGGCAGACCTGAGGTCAGATCGTTGTGCGCTGGATAACGCGAACCGCAAAATCTTTTTTTTTTTGAAGGGCTTCCGGTTTGAATAGGGTACCAGTCATCAACTGAGCCCTTCTTTGTACCCCATTCGATTTTATTATAGAAAAACGAAGTTCCCAAGAAAATACCTTTATTATCAAACATACATATGTAATCAAAATCTCCAATTTGCGACTTTCGCAAGACGCCAATCGGTCGTTTGATTTCCCACAGTAATTTTTAATGAGTGTATTCACTGTGCAGGTAATCAGAATTTTTGCAATCTCATGAATTGTATGAATATTACATTTCCTATCATTATGTAGATGGTCGTTTTCTGAATGAAATTATTATGAGTAAGAAATGCCCGTTTATTATGGACTGTTGAAAAAGTTTTCTCGAAATCATCCAAAATTTTGTTAAATATTATATAATGCATATAAGACTATTCTGACGATAGCGTCTTTGGGCAATTTTCCGCGACTTTAACTTTTAATAAGGTTGAAATTATCTTCGACAATGAACTCATCATTGTTAATAATGTTTTCTTTACATACTTCTCACTCAATTTTTTGTGTGTGTGATGTAACAACGGTTACCTGCTCAATAAGTGCTTACAGGAATGTCATCACTGACGGTGTCTACGTCACTTGCAATTACTATAATCTCAGGATCAAATGAATGATCTTCTTCATTACTGGCAGAAATATCAATGTTTTCCCAAAACTGCCTTATTTGAATACTGCCAAAGGTACGCGATTTTAAGGTCAGTAATGATTGAATTCGGAGCCTTTTTTCTAATTCATACAACTGTCGCAAAGAAATATAATATTGTCCGCCTGCAAGCTGCCTGTAACGTCCAAATCTATTTTCTAGACACACAGTCAAAACTCTGAAGTTGATAAAAACAGTTCGACAGAAATGCACAAAAGAGATACATGAAATACACCGTAGAATTCTATTCTGTGACAAAAAAACATTCGTAGCATGAGGAGAACTACCCCAGATACTAATTCCATAACTATTCCTAGACTGTATCTCGCTAAAGTGAAGTAAACGTATGTGACCTACATTGAGCGTTTTCCTCAAATTTCTAATTTGAAAATATTTAGAATTTAGCATTTTAGTCAAACTTTAGCAAAGGGTTTTAAAGGACAAACCTGAATCAAAAAATACTCCCAGAAATTTTACATTTTCTGTCTTTGTTATGTTCGAGTTGTTAACCATTATATCAAAGTCAGGGAAAACAGTTTTTTGGGGGGGATCAAATGAAATGAAACTAGTTTTAGTTGTGCTAAACAACAAGGATTGATCACTAGACCGGGAATGAAACTTTAATAAAGCATTTATAATATTGGCCCTTAAAATGTTTGGGTAAATGACTCAGGTATGACAGAAGGTAAAACTCATTTATATACAAGATAAACAACAAAGGTTCAAGTATGGATCCCTGAGGAACTCCCTCACCACATTGATACATTGACTATCTATATCCTTCTTTCCAGCAGAGATACAGTCTTGAGCAGTGTTAAAAATTATCACCTTTTCTCCGTCGCATCTTAAATTACTATCATCATGAGGTTAACCATCATAAGTTATGTCATTAACTTTATGAGAAACAACATGGATAGCAAAATAAATAATGGAAGCTATGTTGAGAATTTAAAATTTATATAAAATCATTTCTTTTACTTTGGGTAGTCTTTTTCTATAACTTGTGCTCACGGAGGGAACTACATTTTGTCATATCAACAATAATTCATTTCACAAACAGCTTTGCTTCTGCTTTGCTCATAAATGTACCCCCCTCCCCCCTATGTGACACACCGATAAACCGAGATATTTTGTGCTTGGTTCAAAGCAAATCATCTTTTCGACTATGGCTGTGTGGATGTCGTGAACTTGATGGTAATTCTAGACCCTTTTTTAGTATATAATCGAATAAAATAGGTGCACATTCAACAGCATTGGTAGAGGCCCGGTAGCGATTTTACTAAATATAAACTATTATAGCACAAGAAACTTGCCTATATCAATAAAAATATACCCATCTATACAGAAACACAAAAATAACAATTAATTAATATATAACTGGTGGTTCACCCCTTGATTATTTTATTCTATTTTTCAGACAAAATTTTCTGTTCTATTTTTTTCATGATACAACATTCAAAAATACATACAACCCTAAATTTTCACCCCTCTACGATCAACCCCTATTTTTTATTTGTTAAACTCCTCCGAAATGGCTCGACCGATTCTAATGAAATTTTGTGTGCATATCGGTTAAGTCTGAAAATCAGACAAAATCTATTTTTCATCCCGATAAATTTTGTCCCCATAATTTTTTTTTGTTCAGACAAAATTTTCTGTTCTAATTTTTATATGACACAGCATTCAGAAATACATACAACCCTAAATTTTCACCCCTCTACGATCAACTCTTATTTTTTATTTGTTGAACTCCTCCGAAATGGCTAGACCGATTCTGATGAAATTTTGTGTGCATATCGGTTAGGCCTGAGAATCGGACAACATCAATTTTTCATTCCCCTTAATCTTTTTTTATTTTTCAAAAAATTTTCCCCCCTTATACGATCAACCACTATTTTTCATTTGTTAATTATCAACTTTATTTTATATTAGGCAAACAGTTTGCCTTTAGCATCCGAAGAAGGTGAAATTTAACCGAAACGTGCGTCATGCGTTATTTCATTTAATAAATGTGTAAATTGTTAGTATTGACCATTGTTTTAATATAGATAGATAACTATGTAGATAGATATATAGATAGTTAGATAGATAGAGATACATCGGCAGATAAATGAATAGATAGAAAGATAGATAGATAATAGTATATTACAGGTTGTAGATAAAATAGTATACATAACTCGCGTGGTAAAGGTTTTTAGCACACTTAAGTGAATGAAAAGACTCGCCTGCGGCTTCACTTAGCGTGTGCTAAAAACCTTTACCACGCGAGTTATATATACTTTTTTATCTACAACCGTTCGTTTTGATTAAATACAAATTAATTATAGTCTAAAATTTCCCAACTTGGTCACCAGCAATGTTTTTACTTTTTTTATTGTTATGAAAATTAGGATGTCATAGCGACAAAAAAAAGCAACGCCACTTTGAAGTTGTCAGTCAAAATGTCAGTCGAAAATATGGAGATTTCACGGCTAGTTGAAGCTGCTACGGCGAACTTGCTACCACAGAAATCCGGAATTCGCTACGAAAAGGCCTATGATATGTTAATCGAATGGTGCTCCCATAAAAAAGTGGATAACATTAATGAAGATGTATTAATTGCCTATTTTGAAGATAAGTTCAAGGAAAAGAAGTCCCTTTGGTGCTATTATTCAATGCTGTCCACTTTGTCCATAAAAAAGAACATGCAGATAGACAAATTTCCAAGATTAATAGCTTATTTGAAAAGAAAAACCATAGGCAATAATAATAATAATAATTTTTACCGCACTAGTGCGTTAAACATAATTTACGCACGGTTGTAGATAAAAATAATTTACATGGCAGAACAACGTTTGCCGGGTCAGATAGATAGATAGATAGATGGAAAGATAGATAAATAAATATAATTTATATGGCAGAACAACGTTTGCCGGGTCAGCTAGTATATATATATATATATATATATATATATATATATATATATATATATATATATATATATATATATATATATATATATATATATATATATATATATATATATATATATATATATATATATATATATATATATATATATATATATATATATATATATATATATATATATATATATATATATATATATATATATATATATATATATATATATATATATATATATATAACTAGTTTTAAAATAATCCTTAATTGAGGTCTGCTTTTGTGCAACTTGTAGTCCTTGCATAAAAACCTTTTCTCGAATGTTGCGAAGAATCATAATATCTTTGGCAGATATGCCGTTTTCTTCTGCCCATGTTATGCAGGTATTGAAACAAATCAATGCATCATCTGCTTTAACTCTCACAGCAGTTGTAGTAGTTGGTGGCTTCAATATTTCTACAAAGCTTTCTTCTTGTACTGCTTTACATTTCTTCATCTGTCATAATTTGCTCTGTTTCTTCGATTCCCTCAAACCAAGAATTTAAATTAGCTTCACTTGTCTCCTATCCTTTTTCTGATAGATTTTGTAACCAATCGCTTATAAGCACATTATCTTCAGAATCCCATTCATCTGTTTCTGATACATCATTCATTGTAGGTCATAACTTTTTCCTTGAAGATTGGATTAAGTTAGATGAAACAGACTTCCAAGCATGAGCGAGAGAGAATACAACATCCTTCAAATTCAATCCTCTAAGGCTCTGCGTTATATCACCATCCTGAGATATAATATGGATCAGCAATTTATTTTTATACAGAGACTTTATTTTTTGAATAACATTTTGATCCATCGGCTGCAGTAAAGGTGTGCAGTTTGGTGGTAGGAAGATGGTTTGGATATTCCCATCACTTGATTTAAGTTCTTGTTCATTTGGGTGGCCTGGAGCATTGTCAAGTACGAGTAAAGCTTTTATGGGCAAGTTGGATCTTTTCATAAACTTCTTGACTTTTGGGACAAAGTCTGTATGAAACCATTCGCTAAATACCTCTCTCGTGACCCACCTTCGAATTTGATTTTTGTAGCAGACTGGCAGACAAGAATTCTGGAAAGCTCTGGGTTTTTTTTGCTTTGCCTATCACTAACAAATCCAATTTGTGCGTTCCAGTAGCATGAATGTGATTCTATTTCTACTCACTTTACGACCTGGTGCACTTGCTTCTTTAGAAGATACGAATGTTTTATTATTTATGTCTATTATGTCTATTAAGCTGGAAGAGCAAAGTCAGCAGAATCGTAAATCGATACATGGAACATTAAAGGCTCATTAAAGGCTAATTAAATGCCCGGAGAAAAAATTTCAGGCTCTGCGAATTTTCGCGAAAATGACTGTTCTGCTGGCTTTAACTTAAGCCAGCAGAATACGAGCTACAGAGTGACTAAAACGATGAAATAGCAATTTAAATTGCCCAGACATTTAAGGCTCATTAAAGGCTCTGCGAATACACCAGATGCAAACTTCAGGCTCAAGCGCTTTTTTTGCGAAAATGCGAAAAGTCACCGCCCATGAGCGCGGTCGACCGAGCATGCTGGAAAAACGTTCTATTCGGTAAAAATAAGTGTTCCGAATGTGTAGTCGTGGTGCCAACATTCCAGGCTACTTGAATGTTGGAAGTGGAAATTTTGGGCTCTGCGAATTTTCGCGAAAATGACTGTTCTGCTGGCTTTAACTTAAGCCAGCAGAACACGAGCTAAAAAGTGACTAAAACAATAAAAAATTGCAATTTGAATTGCCCCGACATTAAAGGCTCATTTGAGGCTCTGCTAATTCACCAGTTGCGAATTTCAGGCTAGAGCGATTTTTTTGCGAAAATGTGAAAAGTCACCGCGCGTGAGCGCGGTCTGCCGAGCATGCTGGAAAAACGTTAAATCCGGTGAAAATAAGTGTTCTGATAGTGCAGTCGTGGTGCGAACATTTCAGGCCACTTGGATGTTCGAAGTGGAAATTTTAGGCTCCGCGTAAGATGACCTTGGATTGAGTAGTATTAATTGAACTTTACTGCAGTTCACACATGTAGTGGATGATTAGTCACTTTTTTGCAATGTACTGTAAAATCACATGGCTTGTTACAAATTCATTTTATTATTTATCAAAATCCCTTTGTAGAAATAGAAACACGAAAACGTGTATTGAACTCATTTGAATGATTTAGATATTGCGACTTGTTTTTTCTTAATTTACATTGGACATAAGTTAGCAATCTATCTATACGCGCATTAAAAATACATGGTCAAGATCTATCGATTAAGAATTTTTTTTCATTGGCTTTTAATGTCTGATTCCGTCGTTATACTGCTTTTTTCAAATTATTACATTTGAGCTCTACAAACATTTTGTAAAGAGATCGTTCGTATGTAGTTAAAAATATAAAAGGACTAATTATGTTCAACTGATGAAATTTCTCGTATAAGAAATTTTTCATGCTTCATTATGTTGAATTTTCGTGGTAACAATATTGCTCGTGATCGAATGTCCGCCAAAATGCCCAAATCAAGGTTCGATAATTACAATCATGTTGGTATTACCAATAATTACTAAAAAGAAAACGAAATTTTTTTTACACCAACAGTAAAATCTCATAATTGCACTTTCCGGTTTTACGTTGAAATAACTAGGTGATTCGAAAAATGTTCAAAAATTTGTCTGGAACGTGTTCTTTTAGTGTACCTTTTTGAATACCAACAAATTTGGGCAACACGTAGACGACTTCCGCCTTGATTTTTCTTTGTCACAAAGGTCGTCGAATTCAACCCATTTTCCTGATTGTTGTAAACAAATTGCGGTGAAGTGTCCTATTACGTTATTGTTGATCCCGTTCAAGAGCGTACGGTGAGAACTTTCGTTACTTCGTAACGATGTATATGGAAGTACCCAGTTTATTATTCCAACGAATTTGTATGACATTCCATCACTCTTCCCGTTTACTTGGAAATATTTCGGAATGAGATGCAAAGGAACAGGTTCCATGAAGTCAGAATCTTGCACTTCGACGAACATGAAATTTCCTGTGAAAAAACGTACATCCAAATTAATGACTAGTTATGTACATTATTTACATGACTTCTTCAGTCTTGCTAATCATATTACAAGGTCAGCAATATGTCGTTGTTATGAAACATATTTTAGACCAGGACATATGATGTGCAGGTTTAATAACATAATTAGATCCAACTTACAGCTATTGAAAAGAATATAGTCATAATGATGTGTATAATATGAATCGATAGTGAGTATGTGCTTTCGCGTACAAAAATTATACTCGAATATCTATCACTGGTGTCGAAAAAGATAACAAAGTGGTTGCTTTTCGGTTGCATACTTAATGTGTATCGGAAACTTACCGGTTCTTTCTAACGTTGTGACAACCATTGAAGAGCAATGAGTACATGGGCGTTCGGCCAGTAGGAGATGTTTTTCCATTGCATGATCGAAGTTTCCGGACATCATATCGCCATATCCAATTGTAATTACAGGAAGTTGTTTGGATACTTTACTGCATCCCTTGGTGCAGGCTGAAACCACCACGCAACTTGGATCGTCGCGAAGTAGATGTGAAACAGCATTTGGGGCTGTGACTGCGTTTTGGTTGAAACTCTTCCACGTCCTCGCGAGCCATTTTTCATAATTGGATATTTGACATTCTTCGGAAAATTCATGGCATTGAACAAGTGCTGTGTATTGCCAAGGTAACAGCTTACTCGAGTTCTGGATTTCGTAGGTTTTTTGATGAGCCCCCGCCAATTTTCTTCGTGTCGCAGCTTTTGAATGATCGCATTCCAAACAAACGCGTTTTCCGCCGTAACCTTCATCTTGATCGGATAAAGGTAGTGAGCATCCATCGAAAATGTGTACGGCCTTATCACAAACAACACATCGGTGTGCACCCGTCGGATTGTCTCCTCTTTGACACGCAACGCACGATTTCGTGGATTTTGAGGTTCCTGTTTTGCCATTTTCACCATTTTTGTCATCTGTCTTCTTGGTCTTCTTTACCCGAGAATATTCATTTGTTATCGTCGTTGCATCATCTTCTGCTGTCATCTTCTGTTTTTGACTCGAACCTGACCTATCGTCTAAATTGTCATTATCTCCCGAGATGGGCGTGCTGTGATGCACCCGTTCCTCCCGTGGATTTTCTTCGTCTGATGCTTTTGAAGTTTTGTCAGCTGCATCTGAAGTTCTGTTAGCTGCATCTGAAGTTTCGTTTGTTCGATTTGCTCCATGTGACATATTCTCTTCTCCATCGTCCAGATTCTGTTTATCCAACAAATAAGCTTCAACGAGCTTCATTTGGCCATCTAAGACTTTCAGGTGACTTTCGAGAAATCGGTCAACTCTGGTTCTTCCAATTTCATTTTTTAAAACGATATTTTTGAGTTTATTGAACTCTCCTTCTACAGAGGCGCTGGATGCTGGAACTCGGCCGAATCCGAATCTATCTCTGTAGATGCATGTCCATATAGGTAGATGTCGAATGTCTGACATCAGATGCTTGGCAAATCGAAGGCAATAGTAGGCATTTGCATCATTGCCAGTTCCTTTGACTGCTTCTTCCGGTAACATATTGGCAGCCCACATTGCCCATGCGCTCTCTCCTCTTTTGACTTTCGGCTTCTTCGATCATATCATCGAGCAGTGGCTGTCCAGTAATTAACTTCTGCAGTTTCGATTTGTTGATACTGCATATAGTTTCCTCGCCGTCCGAATCTTTTCCTGCAGTTTCGCTGTATGCTACGATCAACACGGACTTCAAAATATCCCTCGCTGCAGTCAAATCGCGTGTCAATATCAATGCTCCAATGACACCCAGATAGAATTTTTTCGTGAGGCGAGGCAAACTTTTTAAAAGATTGGCGTAAGTTTTCATGAAATGGGCCACGTCTATACGGATGTAGCACGATGGCAGCCTGTCTGTTAAGAATAAATCGC
>JARQZK010001056.1:0-25024 GCA_030704885.1 Cynegetis impunctata
ATCGAGTGAGAGATGCATCTCTTTTTTTGAAATTGTAGGGGTTGATTTTGCTGGTCCACTTTTCCTGCGTACTAAGGAAAAGGTATGGATATGTCTCTTCACCTGTGCTGTTTATAGAGCAGTTCATTTGGAAATTGTAACATCCCTATCAACTGATTCGTTCATATTATCTTTAAGACGATTTATTGCTCGCAGAGGACGTCCATCAACTATATACAGCGATAATGGTAAAAATTTTGTTGGAACTGAAAATTATTTCCAGAATTTAGATTGGGATAAAATTCAGGAAGTCAGTATTATACAAAGAATCGAATGGAAATTCAATCCACCAGCAGCAGCTTGGTGGGGCGGATGCTGGGAACGTCTGATAAGGATTGTGAAGGATATACTATAAGACTTTTTCAAGAAAACTAGAAGAACTTTGGACCTGCAAAGGAAAAACATACAGAAATAAATCAGTTATTAACAATGGAAATATTGATACCGTAAATTAGAAATAGAAATGTTCGAAAAATTATTTAAGTGAATATTCGAATTGGTGTCTTCTAGACATTTTGCACATCTGAGCCGCAATTGTTAAAGGGTGGCTCTTCTTATTGACTAGTGGTCCAGTTCTTCAAATGCTGTACTTACTTGCCTCATGTAGTATTCCATCGCGGTCACTGCGGTGTTATACACGTTATTTTTCATTGTTCCTCATTAAAAAAAATCGAGTACTGATAAGTCTGGGGAGTGAGGTGGCCAAAAATTTGTTCCATTGTTGGCTATTCATTGATCCAGATAATTATTGACTAAATGGGCATTATGTGTAGGTGACCCCCATAATGTTGAAAGAAAAGGTTTCGAAGATCAGCCAGGGGCAAGTTGTCGAAATAGCCAACTTCAAAACTCATGTGTTTCTGTTTGTGAGGATATGGTGTCACAAATGTATCACTTGTTCTTGAAATAACTTTATCACATTTGTCCATGAATAATTAATAAGTTTAAATAACCTTTGTTTGTATAATTTAACCGGGGTGCTATTACGATGATTTGAAATGTCAAATACGATCGTGGCAATCCTAGATCTAATTGTTTATTGTTGATTAAATGCAAAATCGCCATACAAAAATATAAAATTGACAATATTTCGAAAACTAAAAATTTTAGGTACAGATAACCTTATACGAAGTTACCTTGATTTTAGATGCTTATTACTACAAAATAAGAAAAATGGAGGGTTTCCATTTGAAAAAATTGATTTTTATCAGTTTTCTGAATCTCATTTTAGATATTATTTTTTTAACACCCTGTATGATTAGTTACCTATTCAAATACTATGCAAAATCTTCTTTCTCAACAAGGAATCCAACCTAAAATAAGTAATAATAGCTTCCTTATAGGACAATTGATAATTATATTAGGGCTTGCAATCATTTTTGACAAAAAAAATATGTCAAAAACGCTTAGACTTAGGTATAGGACTTGATGCATAAAATCTGCCTAGAATCTTGAGAAAAATTCAAAATTGTAATAATATATAGGGTGTCCCATTCAAAATAAGCAACTTAAGGTCTATTTCTGGTATTACCGGAAATGACCAATAAATGAAAACATTTTAGCTGAATAGGCCCCAAGACATATAGCCAGTTTCCAAAATTTCCAATATTTCCTTCATTCAGTTTCTGAGATATCGATCGATGCAGTTCCTGGTGGTCCGCACTGTATATTCAGTTTTGTGTTCGTTGTATATTTTTTATTATGATATACTTATCTTAACATAATTTTACAGATTTTTATTCCTTTCACATTTTCACGATGCATCTAAATACTTTTAATTCGAGAAATTTGTCAACAAATTTATTTTGAAAATCGACTTCGATTTTCGTAGTGTTCACAGAGCTTATGGTTGCTATTCGCAAAATTCATAAATACTTATTTTCTGAAAATACCAATAATGAATGTTCGCCTAGTAAATCTGCATGAGAAACCTGAGGCTATAACATTTTAAATTAAATTTTTTCATAAGAAATAAAATGATGTACTGTTCCCTTGTTAGTATTTTTGTGTTGTAATTGAATTCATTGTTGTTTTGAGTTTGAGTGCTGTCGTTGCATTTATTTATCTATATATACACATATATATATATATATATATATATATATTTATATATATATATATATATATACATATATATATATATATATCAAAATCCAAATCAAAATCAAAATTTATTCAAAACAAATATTCAAATTACATGATTAAACCCAAAATACCCTTATCACAAAAAACAAAGGTACTAGTATTCGAAACAAAATCTATTTCTTAATCTATCTTAAATCTAGGAAAATGATCTTCTGAACAATTTTGCAATCAATATATCAGTATACAGTTTGTCACCTAAACTAGAAGTTTTGTGTGTGAACAAACTTCCCAGATTAAAAACAACTCATGTAATATGGCGTTAGCACTAGCTGATGCCTAAATATATATGCTCAACAAAACTAAATAATTTTAAAAACTATACAATAATTATTATCACCATTGAACTGAAACTTAATCCCAATGCAGAAGGGAATCGAGACCAATGGACCACACAGATACCCACAAGCATTCACTACTACACATTCAAAAAAATTTCAGAAAATCATCACCCTTTGTATTGATATATTTTCTGACGTCAATTTTAAATAGTCCTCTGAGAAAGTCAACTGAATCGTCACCCTGGGCAATGCGTTTATAAAACTTCGGAGCATAATACAATATAGTTTTTTGAGTAAAATTCTTCGTAAATGAAGGGATTTCGAGGTAAATCAGCTTGCCTAGTTTTCATAGCAACACCTTTTGTTAACGTTTCGTTTCCTAATCCATAATATTGACTGATACATGTACATTTTCCTAACAGTTAGGACATTTGCCTCATCATACAACGCAGAGGTAGACGTGTAAACGGTTTTTTTTTCAGAACCACCCTGAGGATACTATTCTGTGCTTTTACTACAGGATCTAAAGCATTTTTATAGCACCCACCCCAAATAACAATACAATATCTCAAAATTGACTCGACAAGAGCATTATAAACCCCGAGTAAATACTTTTTTGTCAAAAATGTCTCTCAATCTATAAAATTTGTAAACTAGTACTCTGAGTCTCTTTGCCAAGCCATTTACATGTTTATCCCACTTCAAGTGCTGATCAAGTTCCACCCCGAGATATCGTATAGCATCGGTCTTCTGGATGTAGCCACATGAACAATCAGCAAAGCTCTTGGCAAGCTGCATCATGAACCCTCAGAATATCGAGGCCCGGATGATCCGCCATCGTTGCTGAGAAAGTTACAAACTTTGATTTTATCATATTTAAGCTGAGTAGGCTTTGATTCAAGAAGTAGTATATTTTCTGCATAGCTAGTTTAGCTCTCCTTAATGTTTCTTTCCATGTTTTTCCTTCAATAATATCTACAGTGTCATCAGCGTAAGATATTATTTTCTCCACCTAGGTTCAAGCTTCCAAGTTGATTTATATAAATCAAGAATAAAATTGGCCCTAATATGTACCCTGAGGTACTCCATGGTAACAGTAACAGGATCACTGCTCTCCTCCCCAAATTTTCACATACCTGTATTCGGTCCCTTCAAATATGTACTGAATATATTTCAATGCATTTCCACGAATACCAATAGCTTCTAAATCTTTTCCAACAATTTCCTCGAAATTAACTGTGTCGAAAGCTTTTTGCTAAATCTAAAAAAATAGCAAGACAACTTTTTTGTTATAACTGTTCCGCGTGGACAACAAATTTAATTAATTTCAAAAAATGGCATCTTCAGTACTTTTTATTTCTCTGAAAACCGAACTGACTTCTGCTCAAGAATTCCGTATTTAGTAAGAAATGCCAATAATCGAGACTTTAAGCAGTGTTCATATATTTTTTCGCAAAAATTCATTTAATAACTGTGATAGGTCTGTAGTTGGTTGGATTTCTCCCTATTCCCCGATTTGAAAAACAGGAATTGTAAACGATTCCTTGAACTGTTTTGGCGTAGAACCTTTCGAAAAAACATAAATTCATTATGTGAGTAAGTGGTTTCAATATATGTACATGAAAACCTTTTTAATTAATCGTGCGGATATATTATCAGGACCATTAGAACAGTTTGATTTCAAATTACTTATAATATCAATGGAGTTCATTTTCCTGAAAACCCGGTTTGAGGAAGAACGAGCCACCCCCTTTTATTATCTTTATTATTATTTTCCGTATTTTTTTTTCGGTTTTCCTATTTTGCTAGCCATTTTTGTAACCAATATTACTGAAAAAGTTATTAAAATGATTTGCGATGTGTTTTTTTCCGCTTTTAAATACTTCTCCCTGAATCGGTTTCCAGTACAATTTTGGTTACTTTACTGAGCCTTTTTGCTGTTTGTAAACCTCTTCGATTGTTTGCCAGATTTTTTTGGTATTATTTTGCGCTTTTTTTGAAATTTGTCTGCATAAAAATTGTTTTTTGTATTCCTCATTAAAATATTTAGATAATTTCTATATTTTTTGTACTCAATTTTTTTTCAATACTGTTTACTCTAACCATTTGCTTTTTCAACAAATCACGATGTCGTATTTGAAACTATCAGTCCCCGTGTGATCCATGGCTTCAGTTTTCGGTCTTTGTTAGATATATTTTTGGAATGAGGAATTTTGTTTAACGATTGTATTGAATATACTCAAGAATCGATCGTAACATAGCTCTGGACTCGACATACTGACAACACTATTCCAGCTCTCTTTTGCTAATGTTTCATTCAAATTCTCGAAATCTATTAAATCTAATTTAAAGAAGGCATTTTCTTCCTCGGTTTTAGTTTTTTTGGAGAAGTTAAAATTCAAAAAAAGCATATAGTGATCAGTTAAGGAAGTCTTCACAACAGCTGGAACAACGTTAACATCTTTGGATTCATTTCTGATAAATGCATGATCAATGATGGATCTTTTTTGATATTCGTTTACCCTTGTAGCTGTGTTTATATAAGACAGAAAACCGAACTCCCCCAATACTCCCAAATACTCATTCATGCTACTAATTTCACTTACATTGCATCCCTCCAAAAGATCAATGTTAATATCTCCAATAAAAAGCTCCACCCGTTTCCTATGGGCATGAACGCCCGAGAAATAGTCCGACAATTCATTTATGTACAAATTTTTATTTGTAGGTGGTGGTCTATATGACGCGGTTATACCGAACGTTGTATCGTTCGCAAAAAACGTGAATCTGAGTAGCTTAGTCTCAGTGAGGTCGATGATATATTCTTCATATATAATAGAATCCCTTACGTAAACTATAACACCGTCGTTTTGATTAAATCTGGAATTATTGTAAATAATATTAAAACGTGGAATATAAAACTCACTCACCTCTTTTAAACCCCATGTTTCGGATAGAACGATTATATCTATATTTTTGGCCCCGAGCTCCTCTAAATAAATCAAAAATTCATCAAAATTATGATTTATACTTCTAATATTAAGCTGTATGATATTTAACGAATGTTCATCCAATAAATTGTCTGTGTGTAACGCTGCTATGGTCTCGTACTCCCTGGTCTCGACTCCATCAGCATCAACGAAATCAGAATTAAACTGAATACTTGTAATACAGTGATTTCAAAATAAAGAAATAATAATAAAATATATATATATATATAAGGAATAAAGTATAAACTTTAAAATAAAAACACTTGGTCTATGTTTCACAATATAAAAAATATATAGATACTGTATTCAGCAGTAACGACCCTGTAGTCAGTCTTGATGATGAGTTCATAACTCGAAACATGTCGACTTTTCGTTACTGCTAAATGCACTATCTAAATATTTTTATATTGTGAAACATAAGCCAAGTGTTTTTATTTTAAAGTTTATACTTTATTCTTTATGATGTTTCACCAAGTGATGTGCGAGAATTCAATCTCAGTTATATATATAATATATATATATATATTATATATATATATATATATATATATATATATATATATATATATATATATATATATATATAGATATATATAATATATATATATATATATATATATATATATATATATATTATATATATAATATATAATATATATAGATATATATAATATATATATATATATATTATATATATATATATATATATATATATATATATATATATATATATATATATATTATGTATATATATATATATATATATATATTATATATATACATGTAATAATTCCTTTGTTCAAACAGGGAGAGAAAAGGTCAACTAATAATTATTGACCTATCGCATTAACAAGTACGATTAGTAAAATCATTAAAAAATGTTTTAGGAGTAAGCTCTTGTGTTTTCTGGGGAGGAACAATTTCTTGCATGAAAAACAATTTGCCTTCAGGGAGGTTTCCGGCACCGAGAATGCACTGGGCAGAGTTACAGAGACTATATTAAAAAACCTAGACCATGGTAAAAAAGTGTTGGGAGTGTTTCTGGACCTGCGCAAGGCATTTGATACGGTGGCACACCGAGTTCTGCTTAGGCGGCTAAATTTATTTGGTCTATGTTTCACAATATAAAAAATATTTAGATACTGTATTCAGCAGTAACGACCCTGTAGTCAGTCTTGATAATGAGTTCATAACTCGAAACATGTCGACTTTTCGTTACTGCTAAATACACTATCTAAATATTTTTTATATTGTGAAACATAAGCCAAGTGTTTTTATTTTAAAGTTTATACTTTATTCTTTATGATGTTTCACCAAGTGATGTGCGAGAATTCAATCTCAGTTATATATATATATATATATAATATATATTATATATATATATATATACTATATATATATATATATATATATATATATATATATATATATATATATATATATATATATATATATATATATATATATATATATATATATATATATACCATATATATATATATATATATATATAGATATATATATATATATATATATATATATATATATATATATATATATATAATATATATATATATAATAATATATATATATATATATATATATATATATATATATATATATATATAATATATATAAAATATATATATATATATATATATATATATATATATATATATATATATATATATATATATATATATATATATATATATTATATATATATATATATATATATATATATGTATATATATATATACTTGTAATAATTCCTTTGTTTGAACAGGGTGATAAAAAGTCAACTTATAATTATTGACCTATCGCATTAACAAGAACGATTAGTAAAATCATTGAAAAATGTTTTAGGAGTAGGCTCTTGTGTTTTTTGGGGAGGAACAATTTGTTGCATGAAAATCAATTTGCCTTCAGGGAGGGTTCCGGCACCGAGAATGCACTGTGCAGAGTTGCGGAGACTATATTAAAAAACCTAGACCATGGTAAAAATGTGTTGGGAGTGTTTCTGGACCTGCGCAAGGCATTTGATACGGTGGCACACCGAGTTCTGCTTAGGCGGCTAAATTTAATGGGGGTAAGAGGAATTCCTTATTATATGATAAAATGATATTTAAGAAGGCATCAGAGCACAAGAGTGTCAGGTGAGGAAAGTAGCAAGATGGAGGTGGAGTTTGGTCTGCCACAGGATACAGTACTTTCCACTCTACTGTTTAACATCTACATTAATGGGGAGGGAGTAGTTTTTTGCTTTGCTGATGACTCTGCTGTAATTGTTTGTGGTGACAATTGGGACGCAACAAGAAAGAGAGCTGAAATTGCGTTACAAAAGATCAAAGGGTGGCTAGATCACAGTTTGTTGTCTTTGAATGTGGATAAGACAAAACTTATTGCTTTCTCCCATTCTCAGCGTTCTCTGCCAGAATTCCAAAAAATAAATTTGCATGATTTGCAATGTAAGCTAGACATCAAGTGTAATTGTAGAAATTTTGTTTAAAGAACACAAAATTTAAAATACTTAGGTGTATTTATTGATGAGACTTTTAATTAGAAAAGGCATGTAAATTATGTAACTGACAAAATCAGGAAGCTTATATTTAAGTTCTATGAATTAAGAAATGTATTAACCCTTAAAACAGGTATATTTTGCATTGGCGGAGTCGGTTTTAACTTATGGCATGGTTGTTTGGGGTGGTGCAGGGTGCACAATATTAAAGAAATTACAGACTACTCAAAAGTGGGTGATTAAAGTTATACTGTTTAAAAATAAAAGATATCTAACGGAGTTAGTGTATAGAGACAGTGGTTTTCTAAACCTTGATCAGCTTTATACTGAATCCATCATAAGATTTATGTTAAAGAATAAAGATTATAAAGAGAAAATAACACATGGCATGAATACAAGGACAGTTGCTCAAAATAACGTTACACTGCAGAACCCCAAACATACTATCTGCCAAAATCATATATATTGTCTGGGACCAAAAGTTTATAATGGATTGCCATGGTCTATAAGGTCGAAACCATATTATAAAAGCAAAAATGATATAAAAAAATGGATACTTGAAAATTACTAGGTAAATAGAATATCTATATATTTTCCACATATACCTCATTGTATAACATGGTTGTGTAAAAGGGTGCACACACATGTATATATATATATATATATATATATATATATATATATATATATATATATATATATATATATATATATATGTATATATATATACACCTGTATAAATAGTTTTATACCTAAGTATACTATTCCAGTTCCCGAAGTACGCTTCAAATGCTAACAAACAAACACATTATATAACATATTTTTCTGATACAAGGCAGAGATCACTCCCATCAAATAAACTACATCGGAAAACGTCCAAAAGAAAGTCTCGCCCGTCAAAGGCAAAACGCACGCACCCACTGCAGATAAAGATATAATTTTCATGATGTACGTGGGAGTTGAT
Organism: Cynegetis impunctata; assembly: GCA_030704885.1. Classification (NCBI taxonomy): domain Eukaryota; kingdom Metazoa; phylum Arthropoda; class Insecta; order Coleoptera; family Coccinellidae; genus Cynegetis; species Cynegetis impunctata. The sequence continues at coordinate 8,935 of JARQZK010001056.1, forward strand.
AAATAAAAGACTATAGAAGACTCGTCTCTTGGATCGCAAATTCAGTTAGCACCCTTCGCTAAGAGGAGAACAATATGTGCGTTTGTGTGGATAAAGAGGGAAGTCAAGTAGACAATAAGCTGTAACATAGCTGGGGCACGTTTTATTATAACAAGTACAGGGCTGTATTTGCAGGCGTAATATAAAATGCTTATAATTTAGCAAATTTGAAAAATCTTTATAAATTATTCATCTGGACACATAATTCTCATCTTAAGAAAAATGTTTCAAGGTGACTTAAAATGAATAACATTAAAAAATAAATATAAGAGAAGCAGTGGCGGCTCGTGAGGTGTTGGTTTAAGGGGGCTACAAGGTGTTAAAAAATACACAGGTGAAAATTTTTAGGATTTCAAGGTCAACCACCTTATAATTTAAAGGAAATCAAAGTAAAACAATCACACTAAAATATCAATTTTTTTGCGAAAAAAATTGTTTTCACTTTCGAGTGTCTACCTTGAGACCTACAACTCCTATTTACAATATTCACAAAAACTCTTTTTAGCCAATTAATCAATTCATCTATTCAACAATTTTTTTTTTCCTTCACCAAACAGGTACCTACCTACCTACTTAACGAATTTGTTACCTATTCGAGGAATTAATCAATAGTTGCCCAGCAAGAACCAACGGGGAGGTGAGAGTTTTTCTTGCCAAAAATAAAATAGGACCCTTCTAAAAATAGATTGAAATGAAACAAATAGAGACATTTTCCCTAGTAAAAAATAAACACTGCCAACAAAATAATTTATTTTTTACCTGTGATCCGGTTAGCCAAGGAGGTATCTCATAATTTCTGATATTAAAACCTCGATTCTGTTGTTTGTTACGCTGCATCAAATTGTTTAATTCCGGGGTAGGTCCCAATGTTCTCATTAAAACTTTATCGTCATAACTTAGTGCACTAAAGTTATGGGATAACAAATATTCCACTAAGTCACTTTCGAAATTTTTAAAATTAACTTCAGTAACCGAACTCATTTTAAAAACAATACGCGAGCAAAATAAATTGAAAGCAAAACAAACTGTTCTCGTCCACGACTGGTGACAACGGTCCACTCGATTTTACCCGAAAGCCTATAGTTGTGATTGGTCGACATTGTGAGAGAATTAATGTATCCTTTTTGAACCGAGCAGCTAGCTTCAATCGGTGTTGCTTTTACCGGTCTTTTCTATTTCAATAAAGTGAATAAGGTATATTCATTCGCAGCGTTTTCTTTTCTCTCTGGCATGGCATATGGAATAATGAACGCGTCTATACCTTATTAAGCCTCTGCAGCATTGTTGATATGACATCTTGAAATGAATGAAATGCAGTAAGCAGTAAATGTGAATACCTTCTATCGTAATTAAATAATTATATTATATAATGTAGGTTGAAAGGAAGGTAGGTGCATAAAATAATATGATTTTGATTAATATGAATATGCTGAATTCTGACTATTCAATATAATATAGTAGTGATACACGGAATACTATTGAGGAGGCGGCTTAGCCTGCATAGCCGCCCCTGAAGAGAAGACTTAATCGCATCTAGAATAATCGCACATTTCAATGAAAGAAAAAACTCAAGAAGTATCAATGTACATACATATATATATATATATATATATATATATATATATATATATATATATATATATATATATATATATAAAATACATTTATATATATAAATATATATCTATATATATATATATATATATATATATAAAATACATTTATATATATAAATATATATCTATATATATATATATATATATATATATTTATATATATATATATATATATATATATATATATATATATATTTGTTCCGTTTTCACATTCTACTATTTTTCTTAATAATTTTACAGTACGTATATTTTTCTTCTTAGAAAAATTACTTTTCAAATCACTTACGAGTGTGAAATCCTTTGGTGAAACCCACAATTTATTTCCTTTTCTTTTATTTATTAGAGATATTATTTAAGCTTTTACTCTAGTACTTCTCAATATATTTTTCTTTACTAATAAACTTTACTCGTGAGATTATTCTGTTCTTTTTCTCTGCATCTTCCAGTACTTATCTTTTGTGTTTTCATTCCTTATTGTCGCCATTTGTTTCGATGATGGTCCAACTGAAGACGCAGAGACAGGATTCGGGACGGGACTTGAAATACTACTTTGTTCCAAGCTACTACATTGTTCATAATTTTATGATCTTGCTATATACTAGTTACTACTCGAGATTCTACTTTGTTCTACCCTACTATACAGTTTATGATTTTTGCTATATTCATACTTATTACTGAATTACTACTACTTTACTTCACTTATGCGAAAGTGCTACTTGCCTTACTGCTATTCACATTTTGTGCTTGATCCGGTACCATATTCGATAGTGATACCTGCAAAAAGGCTCATACAAGGACACGAGTTTTGGAGCAGTTGGTGCATCCTTTTATAACCACAGGCACCCATACTAGGAAAGTCTCACTTCCTATTCTAGTCCTTTCTATTGCTCAACTTTTCTTACGTTAACTTCAATTTTACTTTAGATTTCTCTTTACATTTACTAGAGCCAAGCTTCTCAAATGAAAAAAATACAGTCCACAAACGATATAATATATATATATATATATATATATATATATATATATATATATATATATATATATATATATATATATATATATATATATATATATATATATATATATATATATATATTGTATCGTTTGTAGACTGTATTTTTTTCATTTGAGAAGCTTGGGTTCAGGCAACGAAAAGGTGTAGAGGGAAATGTTTGGAAAATAATTTTTTACTTCGCAATTTTGTTTGGGCTAGTTAGGTGGTGAACATATCAAAAGTCTCCGCTCATAGCCTTTAGGCCGGTGGGTTGAGGGGGGTTTCAAGGTCCTCTTTTTCGGTTTTTCGCTTGAATCTCGAAATCTAAGCGTCCTAGTGAAATTAATATTCTATACAAAATCGAAGCTAATTAAATTTTTTAAAAGTTTTACTCAATCAAGTTTTTCGATATCTTGTATAGGTTTCGCGATATCGGTACTCGAAAGTCTGTAATTTAAAAAAAAAACATTTTCGCCTTACATTTTTTGCTCTTTTTGACCAGATAACTATTCAAATATACACCCAAGAAATAAATGCCACCCAGAAGGTTAAAGAACATTAAATTTCTTTCAATAATTTATATTACGTCACTCTATTATCTATTTTCCTTCAAATTTTAAAACCTATTCGCACATACTTGGTATGTCTATCCTCCGTATTTTGACCATAATTTTGGCTAAAATATTTCGAAATATCAATAATCTGCGAGAGCTACATCTACTTTATAACGAAGAACTACCACGAAAGGAGATGAACTGTAGTCTTTGACCGCTATTCCTAATAATAGTGATCATGACATGCTTACCTTATGAATGTCCCCGAATGGGGACACCATGTACAACAAACATTTTCACAAATACATGCTAATAAGTCCGAAACCTGACTAGTTAGGTATAGGTGTTATATATATAGATAAAAAGCAAATTCCAGCGGCTTTCCGAATTTTCAATAATATATAGGGCATTCCATTTGAAATAATCAACTTTCAGTCACTTTTTCAAGCAAACAAAATGACTGAATTTTTTTACCACTCTGTGTTGAAGTAACGCAAATTAGGCTGAAGTGTATGGAGCCTTCAAGTATCAGCAAACTTCAATTCAAATTTCGATATCACATTATTTCTCAACTTATTTCTCAATAGGTCTTGATTTTCGGAGAAAAAAAATGAAAATAGTTTTCATTTCGGAAACGGTAACAGATAGGAATAAGGAAGTATCATGAAGTTATTGGGAAATTGTTGGAGATTCTGAAAATAATATTATATATAGGGTGTTCCATTTGAAAAAACAAAGTTGCTACTACTTTCTGATAGAAGTGGCAACACCGTATTACCAAAAATATTTTAGTTGAGTAGAGAATGTCCGACTAAGCCCTCCAGTAAATTTTCAAAGTGATCCGTAGTATGGTTCACCAGAAACGTCTAATGTGCCATCCACCGTGAATCACCCTGTATATATATATATATATATATATATATATATATATATATATATATATATATATGTATATATATATATATATAAATATATATATATATATATATATATATATATATATATATATATATATATATATATATATATATATATATATATATATATATATATATATATATATACAGGGTGTTTCTGAATTGATGCGAAAGATTTCAATGGGTGATTCTTTAGCAAAAATTAAGGGGGGTATTTCATATAACTTTTTGTTCAACACCTTTTTTCCTCCAAGTTACAGCCCTTTAAAATTAGGCGAAAAAAATTGTTTTTATTCAATACTATCCACTTTGGAAAAATTTAGAAGAATGAAATTTGGCAGATAACTGATGCTAATAAAATGACAGTCTTTAAGTGTTTTTGTTACCCTAAATGTAATCACAAGGGGCTGAAAAAAACAACCCCTATAATATTTTGCATCAGAACTTTTCAATGCGCCTATATTTTCCTATTTAAAAAATATATTCGAAAAGACAGACTTGATCTGCAACTTTTTTATGTCCTGACTTTTAATCATAAAGTTGTTAGTTTGATCACAAAAAAATAAAATAGTGCTCAGACTATTTTCCCATAAATTCACAGAGGTTATCATTTATTAAAAAAATAACAAGTAAGCTGCTGTCAAATGTCAAATAATTTGTTAATTGTTATTAGTAGTACAATTATTGTTCCATCCGCTCTAATTTGCAATATTCTTCAACTAAATAAAAAAATGCCATTCTTTCAATAAAGTTTTATTTAGTTGTGAAAAATGTTTGAAGTCATTATAAAACTGTCTAGAAATTAGAAAAAATCAGGACAATAAAACTATTTGTCATATGACTCCATTTGACAGCAGCTTACTTGTTTTTTTTAAAATAAATGATAACCTCTCTGTGAATATATGGGAAGAGTCTGAGCACTATTTTATTTTTTTGTGATCAAACTAACAACTTTATGATAAAAAGTCAAGATATAAAAAAGTTGCAGATTGAGTCTGTCTTTTCAAATATATTTTTTAAGTAGGAAAGTATAAGCGCATTAAAAAGTTCTGATGCAAAATATTATAGCGGTTGTTTTTTTCAGCCCCTTGTGCTAACATTTTACTGTAACAAAAATACTCAAAAACTGCCATTTTATTAGCAGCAGTTATCTGCCAAATTTCATACCTCTAGTTTTTTCGTAAGTGGATGTATTGCATAAAATCAATTTTTTTTCACCTTATTTCAAAGGGCTGTAACTTGGAGGGAAAAGGGTTTTTTTTTGCTGAAGAATCACCCATTGAAATCTTTTGCATCAATTCAGAAACACCCTGTATATATATATATATATATATATATATATATATATATATATATATATATATATATATATATATATATATATATATATATATATATATATATATATATATATATATATATATATACGAACCTGAGGGTTGGTGGTTCCACTCTGGCTTGTGAGCAGGTTGCAAGGAATTTAGGGATGTACATAGATACAGATTTTCTTTTCAGAACACACGTTGGAATATGTCTGCAGAAAGCTTACATGTCATTGAAATTGCTCTATCCACATCGACATATTCTCAGTCGAAATTTGAAAAAAACATTAACTAATGCTTTGGTTTTAAACCATTTAAATTTTTGTGGCCCTGTTTACTCACCATGTCTGGATACTATGGATTGGTATTGGTATTGGTAGATGTGGATGGTGACCGATGCGCTGCGACCTTATTAGATCTATTGTGCCCCATCTTCTTCTGCTTCTCGATGTGTTCTCGTTTTACAGCAACCCCTCAAGCCTCAATACCTTCAGGAATTTGAGGATTTTAAGGTGGTCTATCCGTGGTATTTCTTCTACAGTCAGCTGGTATGATCCCAGTGTGTTCAGTCAGCATAGCACTCCATCAGTATATGGTGGGGTGTTTCTGGACGTTCCTTGCAGAATCTGCAGGTGCTGTCCCCCTCTAAACCTAGCTTCCTTAGGTGTTCTTTGAGTCTACAATGCCCCATAAGAAATCCTGTGATTGTCTTTAGACTAGTTTTGCTGAGGTTAATCAGTGTCTTCGATCTTGCTCGGTTGAACTTTCCGAGAAGATCTTTGGCCTGCCTCAGTCCTGGAAGTCTTTGCCAGTATGTTGCTCTCATTGCTTCTTCAGCTTTATTGAGTTCTTCTTGGGAGTAAGATTTTTCAAGTCAGCAGAAAGGTTCTGGCCCGATTAGTGGCGTTGACGCACCCTTTCGTGCCAGGGTGTCTGCTTGTTCATTACCCTTCACTCCCACGTGCCCCGGCACCCAGAGGAGGATAACTTTGTTGTTCTTGCCCAGATCGTTTAGTTTGTCTAGGCATTCACAAACCATCTTTGAGTTGATGTTATAAGAGCTAAACGCTTTGATGGCTGCTGGGCTATCGGAGAGGATCGCAATTTCCTTGTTCCGGTATTTCCTATCGAGGTTGAACTGAATGCACCTTTCTATGGCGTGAATTTTCGCTTGAAAAATACTGGGGGAACTGGCCCATGGGTTTTCTGAGTATTTGGTACGAGGCCCAACGACTCCTGCTCCAGTTCCTTCGGGAGTTTTAGACCCGTCCGTATACCATAATATGGTATTTCTTCTCCAGTGCTCGAATGGATTCTATGCTCCATTCCTTCTTGGTATTTTTAGTTCCGTTCGAAATAATTTCTTGAAACTAAATTTCCTGTTTATTTCGTCAGTTGGGAGGTCAGCAAGGTGTGCACTTCCGGTAAGGGTTGAGTCCCTTGTACCGTATGCAGCACCTTTGAGTCCAACTTTAGCCAACCTGAAGTTTGCTCCCCAAGCAGTTCTCCTCAGCATGATGTGGAGAGGAGTGAGGTCCAGAACGACCTCTAGTGCTGCTGTTGGAGCCGATCTCATTGCTCCTGTTATACAAAGACATGCTAGTCTTTGCACTTTCTCCAAGGTTTTCTTTGCTGTGGTGAGTTCGGTTCTGCCATACCACACTACTTCTCCGTAGGTGATCATAGGTCTCACTATCATGGTGTACATCCATCGCAGTATTGATGGGTAACAGCCCCACGTTTTTCCTGCGATGTTCCTGCACACCATCAGTGATGATTTTGCCTTGTTAACGATCTTTTCTACGTGCATGTTCCAGAGTAGTTTTGAGTCTAGGGTGAGCCCTAGATACTTCACAACTTGCTGCCATTCTAAGTCTGCTCCGTAGAGACGAATAGTCCTTAAGTGCTGAAGCTTTGTTCTTCTAGTGAAGGGTAACACTGTGGTTTTTGATGCGTTGATTCTCAATCCCACCGAGAGGCACCACCTTCTGGTAGTCTCTAGCTCCCTTTCTATGAGGTCGCAGAGGGTTCCTTCGAATTTACCTTTGGCCATGATGACTATGTCGTCAGCATAGCCGAGGCAAGTCCACTACAAGACTCCACATCAGAGGTGATAGTACCCCTCCTTGTGGGCATATCCATATACTATGGATAGGAGGAGAATAGAACGGGATCAGAAGTCTTGTTTAAGAATTGTGTACGGCACAAGAAAGTTTGAACGGATTTCGCACAAGTTGAAGGGTGCTAAATGGCCGTCGATGGAAAATAGAAGGAAACTTCACTGCTTGGTGATGTTTTCTAGGATTATACTAAGTGGATCGCCAGCATATCTATCGGATATAATTGAGTACCGGACAGATGTACGATGTACACAACTTGAACTTGAGATTCAAGGGACTTATTTCAACACCGTCGTAGAGAACAGCTATCTTTACCTAGACGTAGATTTACCTACAACTTGTATGCACTATACAACGGAATACTCACTGAATTGAAGCGTGAGGTTTCTTTATCTCTTTTTAAAAAAAAGTTGAGGAGAGATTACCTTATAGGTAAGCATCTAGGGTGGCACTACAATGGCGAAGTGGATGGACATGATCGTATTCATTCATTCATTCATTCATTCATTATTGTTTTTTTTTTGTTTTTGCTTCTAACTTTGTTTGGAGATTAGATTTATCTCTGTGATAGGATAAGAATTGTTTTGTTTTCTGGGGCTGAACTCAAATATTTTTAAATTGTTTTCAGCACCTTTTTGCATTCAAATTTACTTTCTCTTTATATATATATATATATATATATATATATATATATATATATATATATATATATATATATATATATAGAAAACAGAATTTTTCGTGTTATCGAAACACGTTCGTGGCAATAAAATCAAGTAAACTAGGACATTTATTTGAAATTAATCAAACAAACCTCCTAGCGGAGCTGGTTATACGAGTTCACAAAACATCGAAATGCCTCCATATACCTTGTACGGTGTATGTTAGAAACATTAAGTTGTTTATCACAATCAATGGAAATGATAGACAGTCTGTTTCGCATTTATTTGGGGCTCATCAGTGTCATCCATCCATCGAAAGTGACAACCAACCAAATATTTCTAACGGCCTTATATTTTCCTGCAAGTGACTATATGGCATATAAATATGACACAGCGCCACCAGTCGGAAACTAAGGAACCACATCTTACACATAGATGAAAACATTTCGGCAACGTGAACTCGTAATTCCTGACACCCGAAGGTGGTTACCATATTCGCTAAGCAAGAGTAAAGTTGCCACATCAAATCGATGTAATGCAACATTTACACACCGCCAGTACCAGTGCTCCAATTTTATCCTTTATACAGGCAGCAAATGAATAGAAAACAGAATTCTCCGTGTTATCGAAACACGTTCGTGGTAATAAAATCGTGTTTCGTGAACTCGTATAACCAGCTCCGCTAGGAGGTTTGTTTGATTAGTTTCAAATAAATGTCCTAGTTTACTTGATTATATATATTTATATATATATATATATATATATATATATATATATATATATATATATATATATATATATATATATATATATATATATATATAGTCATCTAAAAGTGGTAAAAATTTTGAGTCGTTCATTTCCGTTTCGTCTATTACTACTGAACTTGAAATATTTATAATCATAACGTGGAATGAAATGACTCCTAATTGCTTTACATTATCTTTCACTTGATCGGCTAAGTAATATATTCTGTTAATATATTAAACACAACAATCGATTCGTTAGTATACTGTCCTGATAAAAGGCAGTGATAATTTCAAACGAATGATATTGAGAAAAGTGCATGAAACGTTGTGCAGTGCTTCTTTCTCTTTGGCTAGAATATTGAACGGCCACCCCTCAATTGGATGCGTCGGCAAGTGACTAACAATAAGGTTATCAATTATTTAGAGAAACGATTTTTCTCTTTCGTTACCTAATTAGTCTGAAAGCTTTCCAGAGCTGAGGTTGGAATAAGAGAATGGAGGGACGAAGATAGTTATTTCGAAATCCCTTGAAATAATTATACTGAGAGTGGGCGCCGTTCAATTTTCTGAATTGGTTCACAAGGTTTTTTTACTATATTGAAAAAGACCTTATTCTGTTGAAAATTATTATTCTTAGCGAATTTCGATACATTAATATTGATGTTTACATTTATTTTCCACTCATGACCTAATTACTAATTAAGACAATACAGAGGGGCGGGAGTGGTTTTTAATTCTGATTTATACTTTCTGGACCCCGGTTTTTGAATTAGTCTGATGAAAAAGCTCATAATAATTCGGTAATTGAACATAAAAGTGGAGTGAAATGTCGTTACGACAAAAAACCACTTGAATTTTACGTAAGTCACTCAAAAAACGAGCGTAACGTGAAAAAACTCTATCGCAGCGAGCTGCATTAGAAAGGCAGGTTTTCAAAAAAAATTCAGTTTAAAAAACTATTCATTCAATTATGATTTTTGTTCCAAATCCAAAAAACAAAAATTGCGCTCACTATCCTGTAAACAATATGTATTTCCTCCTCCGGGGGGTCAACCCCCCAACCAATTTATATCGAAATAAATACCATCCAAGATATCATACGAAACTACCTACATATAAAGTTTCAACCCTATGGTCCCAAATTTGCGCCTTCTATTGTGTGAACAAGATTTATTTCTTCTCCTGGGAGTCAACCCCCCAAGCAACTCATACCAAAACCAGTCCCATCCAATATATCATACGAAACTACCTACTCACAAATTTTCAATCCTATTGCTCCAAAATTACGCCCTTTAACATGTAAACATTATTTATTTCTTTCACCAGGGGGTCAACCCCCCAACCCATTTGAACAAAACAAATCCCATCAAAGATATCTTTTGAAAATACCTACCTACAAACTCTCAACCCTATTAATCCATAATTGCGAGCTTTATCGTGTAAACAAGATTTACCCTCCCCCCAGGGGGTCAACCCTTCATTAAATTCGAACCAAAACCAATTCCATTCAAGATATCATACGGAACTACCTATATACAAACTTTCAACCCTATTGCTTCGAAATTGCGCCCTTTATCGTGTAAACAAGATTTATTTCTTTTCCCAGGAGGTCAACCTCCCAACCAATTCAAACCAAAAATAATCACATCCAAGATATCATACAAAAGTACCTATTCACAAACTTTCAACCCTATTGCTTCAAAAATTGCTTCGCCCTTTATCGTGTAAAGAGCGCTAAAATACATAAGCTTATACATATGTACACACACGATCCTATGTCCAACTTTGCTAATCGCGCCCATTTTAGTAAACAGGTTTTCAAAGTGAAAACCTGATAAAAACAAAGGTTTTTCATGCATCTATAAATGACAGCGTGCCTAATATTATAACTTTTCGTATTTTTATAATTTTTGATTGTCAGGTAACAACGTAAAACATTTAAGATCAAACTCCTTAAACTTGTGTGATAATTTATGTCATTGTGAGACTTAAATTATATTTAAGCGTTAATATATAATAAAACTTTTTTGAGATCTTTCCTAAAGATTTTTATTATATTAAGACTACATGAAAATATGTAAAGTTTTATACTGATAGTGCAAGCTGCAAGCCAATAGGCAATTTTTCGAACTCACAGGAGAATTATATAAGTTCCTTATATATCGGAATATATACTTGGAATATTTATTAAACCTTTCATACTATGGAAACCCTACGTCAATGATATGACCAAATGTGGATTAACATATCATCAAACGTTAACGTTCGAATGATATGGTCAAGTTAAGCTGGCTAGTTCATAAAATACCCTCTTTGTGGGTTTCATTTCTCTTCATCAACCGCCGCCATTTGAATTCAGAGATTTCATATTTTTTTTGTGCATGCGACTCACTTTGCGGTTTAGTTAACACAGTTCTCATCTCACGTAGCAGGCGACTATTTCTCGTTCGAATAGCATCTCAACCTGTTTGGCCATTAGTACTAGATGCACTTCGCGAAAAATACGGCGTTAGTGACGAAGCTCGGTTGCTCACGCGTTTTCATTCGTATTCTCTCCGAAAATAGATAACTATATCACTGTATCGAAAGTCCACAGTGATGTGCGGGAGTGGTTTTTATATCTGGTTTAGACTTCCGGGACCGAGATTTTCGAATGAGCTTTGATGTCTGCTACATATGTATATATATATATATATATATATATATATATATATATATATATATATATATATATATATATATATATATATATATATATATATATATATATATATATATATATATATATATATATATATATATATATATATATATATACACAATGCCTCCTGAGTATGAAGTCAAAATTTAAGCGGGTATTCTTTCGTCAAAAATGATGCCACTCATTGTATCGAGGTTTTCCCACTAAATTTTGTAGGTACACGTTCGTAACCTATCAAAGGCCCAATAAGTTTGAAATACGTTGATCCGCTTTCAAACAGTAGTAGAAATAATTGTAAGTAGTTAAAATTCTTTGAAAATGAAATCAATTCATCCTGTGAGTATAAAATTTCATTATTCCGTTAACTGCGCAATTCTATTCTGACTGAATCATGTACTTGCGTTTTTCTTATATCTAATGGTTTTGTGGTCAATTACGATTTTTTACTAAGATTGCTACGCACCTACTGAACTACCATGAACATGTACAAAATTTGGTTAGAATATCACAATACTCATGGAATTTAGAAAATAATAGAAAAAAAATACAATAACTTAACCCCTCGTATTTACCCCAAATTTATTTACCAAGCTAGTTAGTCGAGTATGTTAGGTACGCTGGCTAGTATTTGGGAGGACTCGGGTCCAAACCCCTTGGCCGACTGGTCTGCTATGAGTTTTTTTCAGAGGTTTCCTCATGGTAATGTAAGTCACTGCTAGCAAACTTATAAGGCAAATGCTGGGCCAGTATTAATCCTTTGAACCCTACCCACACTTCCTATGTTCCATAAATATCCCATCTCTTCTAATCCTTAATGCACCTGTACATACAAGTGTATCCTCTGATCTGGCTGAAGGAGTTAATCCCAAACTCAAGCTGCCCGCCTCCTAGTCCGGGAGCCCACTGTCGAAAAGTCTACGTCATAAAACATCCGGATCATTCATGATTTATTTGAAAGTATTTATACCAAAGAATATTAAACCGTTGGTCTGCCTAAGCTCATCCTGGCGGGTCATAGGTAATGAACGTAATTTATTTGGCAGAACTGCTACGTCACAAAACATTCGGCTGAAATTTAAACACATTATAGATAAATATCAGTTATTTGAAATTGTCTTGGTCTGCCAAGCTTCACCCTGGCGGAAGTGCTTGGCAGACCACCTTAAAGCATTGACAACTACTGTCAAATTGATTGGTCTCAGTCATTCCAGATCATAGATTGACAAGAAAGAATGTATGATAAATCCTCGGAACATTCCATTACCGCTGCGCTGCTTGTCAGTATATAAGCTGTAAATCGCGAAATAGTGAATTTTTATGTTTTATGTTGACTGTGATTTGTTTTGAAAAAAGCATATAAAGGTTACTCTTTGGAAGTGCCTGGTTTACCACCACACAATTTACAACTTGAGGTTGGCTCAGTAGTCATCATGATTCGGAATCTAAACCAATCAAACATATGGAATGGAACGCGTTTGGTGATAAGAAAACTGATGATCAATGTTATTCACATGACGCACTCTAAGGAAGATTCAGAGGTGAAAACGTTCTCATTCTGAGGATTCCGATGATTCCAGCCGATATGCCTTTTGAGTTTAAACGAATTCAATTTCAGATTCGTCTTGCATTCACCATGCCGATTAACAAATCACAAGGCCAATTCTTGAGTGTTGGTTGTCTCATTTCAGAAAATGCATATTTTTCTCATGGTCTATTGTACGTGGTATGTTCATGTGTCAAACCATCTCCTTTATTTATTCTTGCGCCTGAATAAGAAAAATCTGTGATACTCAGTGAAGGAATCTATTACAATACTATGTGAGTGTACTATAGTTTTGATATTGTTAAGAACATGTTTTTGATATTTGAGTGAATTGGTCAAAATATGCATTTATAGATTTATGGAAATAAAAAATTCAATATAAACGTTTTGGCACATAGTTAAAATCACTACAGTAGATTTTCCTGATATAAACTTAATCTACATATTAAATTTCAACACTCTAACTTAATCAGTGAAGTGAAGAAACTTCAACGACCACAAAAAAGAAAGAAACTCCTATATACAATTGGTGAATCGGAGAAAAATATTATATGTACCAGAAAAGCCAGATCCTTAGTATAAACTCTCTCTTCGTACAGAACAGTTTGAGCTCAATTTAGAGGTAGTTTAGGGGTAGTTTTAGGGGTTCAAAAATCCTCGTTAAAGTTTGAGGAAGCTGAATTTCGTATATATTGTAAAAGATTTAGTCAAGCTCTTTGTTCCTAATGAGAATACTTTGATTGCCGTAGGAGGTAGACATGTTATGATGTATAAATTCCCTTTTGAAGATGATTCTAGTCGTAAAAAAGTTTATGAGAGTAAAGACTATATAACATGCTCTTCTGTTGCGAAAGGTGAATATTTTGCTATTGGAATTAAAGAAAATGTATTCTTATTTTCAGTTTCAACTGGAAATTTAGTTAAAACATTAAAGCATAATAAAGTAGTAACCTCCATTTCAATGGACATATCAAGAGATGATGACAATATTACAAGTATGATTTTAATGAATATTAATGATAATAGTATACAGCAATGTAATATCATGATGCAGCATTATGGGCAACCAAGAAACAAGCAAGATGTGGTAACTACATATTGGAAAAATAAAAATTTACCAATGTTGGCATTAGTTCTGAATGATAATATTTTGAAGATCCAACATGAATTTAATACTATAAATGAGGTAGGCAAATCACATAGAATAAGTTTTATTACCTTCTCATTGTGTGGGAATAATATCATATTTTCTTTGGAAAATGGAAAGGTCATTGAATACCAGTATAACAAGGGCGTTATAAAACACTGATGACTTTAGATAGTGCTATTAAATATCTCCAGTGCTTCGAACTGGAGTGTGATATAGAAAACAGCATGACTGAAAGGTCTTATAACAGTTCAGATTCAGAAAATGGAGCAGTAGTTGCTATTACCAATGGCGATAGCAATGTCCATATTCTTCTAGATAATGGCAGATTGAATCATTTCTCTTGGGATTTTCCAATCTTTGAAGTGTTCGCTATGCCTTCCCAACAATTGTTGTGTGTTGACGAATACGGAAGTGCTTTCATAATCAATATATTGAAAAGTAATAAGGATATACAAGTGATAAGTTATGCTATATTGCACAAAAAAGTTAGGGCTGCAGCTTTTTGCAGAAAGACTAATTTAGTTGCAATTGCATACACAAATCAAAATTATCATATAAATAATGTCGAAGTTATCAATATAAAAACTAAAACCTCAAAATTGCTCTTTTTGCAATGGGTTCCAAGATGTTGTACTTTCTCTTACCTTGGAGGCTTACTGGTTGTGGGAAGTGAGGATGACAAAATAATGGTTTGCAACTTGCAGAACAAATTCAAATGTGCTGAACTCAATAATACTGGCTTAAGTATTAAGTTTGTGCAGTTTGCTAGAAGTGAATTGCCTATCTTAGTGGCAGTTGGTAGAGAGGTTTCCTGGTGGAACCTATCAAGCTTTGATTCTGACCACACTAATGGAAACTCTAGTCCAGACAATACGGATTTTGATCTAATTTTTTGGAAAAATAAAACCATTCATAGTGAGATACCACATTTATTGAAGACAGTGGGATTATAAATGCAGTTCATTTCTCGGTATCAAAAAACTTTGAAACATTTCTTGTGGTAGATGATGAAAGCAGAATATATGTGATGAAATGTCTTAAAAGTGTGCAATGAGAGGATTATTTCAAATGTTTATGTTCTTATATAGATAGGTACAAACAGTGATATTAAAATGTAAAGGTTGTGCAAAAAAAATTGTGTTTCCATGACCTAATGTAATTTTGTTCTCATTTTTTGGTGATGCATTATTTTTATTACGACGATTTCTTTTAATTTTTCGATTTTTTAATGTTTTAGGTTAGATTGTTCATATTATACTATACTATTAAGGAGTCGATAATTTTTTAATGATGTTAAAGTGTGCCAAGTAAGTCTACTGATGATATAAGGTAATGTTCTAATAGTTGAAATTGAAATGCAATCCCTAAAAAAGAGGAAAAAAAGGAGGAATATTCTTTGTAGAGTGGGAAACCCGCATCTTCCATAGCGAATACCTATGCTTATGATTTCCAATCACTTTTATCAGTGTGCATTCAAACCTTTAATAATGACAGAATCGAACACCGTGAGGCCAGTGAACATCATCTTTGTAGATGGTGGCGCGGTCGAAAATCCTCTTTATCGGAAATTCAAGAACCTTGCTAATCAACACTTCAAAAATTACAACCTGAACCTCCTGTTCATAGCAAAGAATGCTCCTGGATGGAGCGTATACAACAGAGTTGAGCGATCCATAGCCCCTTCGTCAAAAATGATGCCACTCATTGTATCGAGGTTTTCCCC
>JARQZK010001057.1:0-24865 GCA_030704885.1 Cynegetis impunctata
TCAAAGCTATTTCCAACAACCTAAATATTTATGTTTAGGTATTATTAGGGAGGTTCACTTGGAGAGACTTAAATATTAAAAATTTTAGGTCCTCGCAGTCGAAATTAATACCTCATTGAAATATTATAGGTATACCTAGATATAGGTACCTATCAGCTGTTCAGGTTCGATGCCAGTTTTGTAACTTTTAGGGTGAATTATTGAAAAAATCAAGAGATAAATGATTTGTGTTAGGCGAAGTCATTATCTGAATATTATGAAAAAAAATTCCAGAAGTTGGAAATTTTCACATGTGACCTTCAGATAGGTAGGTAATTCCGTAGATACCTACCTACCTACCCGCATGTTTGTTCACTTTCGGCATTACAAAATAGGTACCCATACGGGTTTTATGACTTCTTTGGAGCATATTACCTATCTGAATCACCATATAAATTGATTCGTTTACTTTAGTTCCGCCTATTCGAAATTCCTAAAAATATGCTCTGGGTAGGTAGAAAGCTACCTATCTAATTAGTTCTAATCAGTGTATACCTAATAGCGTACCTACCAGGGGCGGCTAGTCAAAGGAGGCTAAGGAGGCTAAGCCTCCTCAATAATATTCCGTGTATCACTAATATATATATTATATTGAATAGTCAGCATTCAGCATATTCATATTAATCAAAATCATATTATTTTATGCACCTACCTTCCTTTCAACCTACATTATATAATATAATTTATTAATTAAGATAGAAGGTATTTACATTTACTGCATTTCATTCATTTCAAGATTTGTGGCAACGCTGCGGAAAGCTTAGAAAGGTATATTCTCAACGTTCATTGTGCCTGCCACAGAAAAGCAAACTCACACCACTCAAAAACAAATACTTCGAATGAATACTTCATTGAAATAGAAAACCAAAACACATGTACATGGCAACACCGATAAAGTCCAGTCTTATACAATGTCGACCAATCACAACTATAGAATCTCCCTGACATCGAGTAAAGTCGTTGATTGAATCGTAGTATGATCGTAATTCGTACTGTCTGAATAATGGACGCCGGAATCAGCTCGCGTTACGAGTATTGTTTTAAAATGAGTTTGATTACTGAAATTAATTTCAAAAATTTCAATGGTGACTTAGTGGAATATTTGTTATCCCATAACTTCAGTGCCCTAAGTTATGAGGATAAAGTTTTGATAAAAACAAAAAAAACCTACCCCTGAATTAAACAATTTGGTGCAGCGTAACAGAAAACAAAACCGCGGTTTTAATAAAAGAAATTATGAGAGACATCCTTGCCTAACCGGATCACAGGTAAAAAATAAATTATTTTGTTGGCAGTGTTTACTTTTTACTAGGGAAAATGTCTCTGTTTGGGGCCGCTTAGGATTTGAGGATTTAATTCTATACCTAATTGAAAGTGAGGAATTTTTCACCGATAAAGTAACTTTAAATACAGCACGCGGATTAATATCTTACTTACAAGATAAGGAATTTATATATATTTTAAACATCTTTAAATTAATTTTTGAACAAACAGAAATAGTTTTTCAAATCTTACAGCACAAGTTTTCAGATGTAATTTACTCACGAAATCGGCTCAAGTTTCTTTTGGAAAAAATTTCAGAATTTCGTGCAGAAGTTTATTTTAAAAAACTATTTTCTGTATTTCAAACTACTGATGATACGACTCAATTTAGCCCAAAACGAAAGAAATTCAGTTACGCAGATATGGAGCTTCACTATAAGCAAATATTTTATGAAATTTTGGATACTATTAGGGGTCAAATAGAAATAAGGTTCTCTGATTTCAAAGAACTGCATTTCTTCGACTTACTCAATAAAAATTTGTTCACCGGATTTTCGGCTAATTTTCCAGATAACCTTTTGGAAAATTTATGTCAAAAATACACTTTTTTTGATAAGGTGGCCATAAAAAGTGAACTGTGTGTTGTTTATAATGACAATGAAAATCATGTGAGGACTATTAAATATCTTTTTGATAATGATTTGAATCAAGAATTACCCCAAGTTTATAAACTCTTATGTCTAATTGTTTCTATCCCGGTGACATCGGCTTCCGTAGAGCGCTCGTTTTCCACTCTTAAGAGAATTAAAACTTATTTACGAAATTCAATGAGCCAGGATCGTTTGAAAAATATTAGTTTGTTGTCTATTGAAAAGGAATTGGTAAAACTTTTGGCGAAAGACAAAAAATTTTATGAGGATATTATAGATCATTTTGCTAACGTTAAAGATCGCAGAATCCCGCTAATCTTCAAAAATATATAATAACTTTTTATTTGCTCTCACCAGCTGTTAAAAAATTCGTTAAGTAGGTAGGTAGGTACCTATTATGTGAAAGAAAAAATTTGATGAATAGATGAATTGATTAATTGGCTGAGAAGAATTTTTGTCAATATTGTAAATAGGAGTTGTAGGTCTCAAGGTAGACACTCGAAAGTGAAAACAAATTAATAGCTTAGGGCGCTTGTTTTACTTTGATTTTCTTTAAATTATATTGACCTTGAAATCCTAAAAATTTTCGCCTATGGTGTATTTTTAACACCTCTTGTAGCCTCCTCAAACCAAAACCTCACGAGCCGCCACTGGTACCTACCTAACTTAACTTCTCAAAACTGAGCAGGTATTCAGTTATTATTGAAACTGACGTCTTATGTAGATCATACTATGAACTTCAGGCAAGTACCTGGCAGAAGATCGGTCTTGCTTTGTTTTTCCTTTGCTAGCAATCCACATCAGCCATTTTACTGTTCATGCGAATCGTGTGGGAGTGGTCTATTCCTACTTATTCCCAAACCAGTTTGTGGGCGGAGCATAATTTATCTCTAATCACTTCACATGGTTTCCCTCTATTTCGTTAACTAGGTTAACTCCTTCACACTTTCGTTTGTCTTAGCGACTTCACAGTCAAGTGATTGTCCGATGCGGACGGTTGACCATTTTTTTTTGTTAACGCCTCGCTTGGACCGCTAATTTCGCGCGTCGTCTTGCTTCGTCTCAGCTCTATGCATTGTTGGGACCACTCGTCCACGGGCACTTTGTTGGATCGTTAAGGACTTTGGTTAATGACTTGTTGTTACGTGTGGTTAATTTGTGATTATCAACGTATTGCTACTTTAGTGCACAGTAGCGTTCAGGTGTAACAAAAAGGTGTTTTACCTACTTAGAAATCGTTAGAAGGTGTTTTACCTAATTGGAAATTGTTTCAACGTTTGGTTAGACCTTTTATTATGGATACAGGTAAGTTTCATCATGAGGTATAAGTACATCTCATAATTACAAAACATCACTCACAATAGCATTACCTGCGAATATAGAATTCATTTTATTTTTCACTTGTAACTATAGGTATAGGTTGCTATAAATACACTCATTATGCCCTAGGGCATAATGAGCGGGCATAATGGATCATAACGCCCACTGATTGTACGAGGAGAAATGAAGCTTCCATTGATTGAATAAGTACTTCATAATCCTTGTCGTATATCTACAACTCTGGATTTCTCCGGAAATGAATTATTCGCAGCTTTGCCTGCATTTTCTATGATATTCTTGCGTAAATTAATTTTCATTTCCATTATTTCTATAAAACTACACAAAGAAAGCAGCAATGACATTTACTAAATATGATGACAAAAATATTCACAAGCGTCAAAATATCAACAAATGACACGCCTACTATGAGAAGGAAAATCGATTTTTTATTATAATAAAATAATTTTTTCGTGAAAAATAAAATCTTGTATGCACCATGTGCGTTATACTAGATCCTAACGACGATCGGGCGTTAGGATCCATATATCGCACTTGGTACATAGGTAAACAACTATTAGCGCCAATATTTAGGTATAAAACGCTTACCTACCTACATAGAAAGACTTTTCTATCTATAGGTCGGTGGAACCTACCTACCTATTAATTCGATGAACAATATTGGATTTTGAATTCCTAATCGATTTTCAGTTTTCAGATAGTAAATTGTCTGTCTCCTAAGGTCTGTTACAAATACTTACAAAGGTACCGAATCAAAAAAAGATCATTTTAATTATCTGTAAGGTATATATTTAAATATATATATATATATATATATATATATATATATATGTATATATATATATATATATATATATATATATATATATATATATATATATATATATATATATATATATATATATATATATATATATATATATATATATATATATAAATATATATATATATATATATATATATAATAGGTTGGTATACCTATACGAAAAAAAAAGTTAATGCACAATATTCTGAATTAAAATCATAAGTCAAACACGACAATTATTCATTATAGGAATATATGTTCACAACAAGATAATACCTACAAAATAATATTCGCAATAGTACCTAATATCAGAACGAACAACGTTATACCTACTATAGAGTGTAAAATATATGAGGCACCATGAGTATTTAATGAATTACCAGAAAACATTAAAAACGTAAGGTGAAGGTTCAACAAATTTTGAAAAGAAATTAAAGTGATGGCTTAGAGTTGGTTTAGGTGCGGGTATGGGTCAGTAATTCAGTTGTTCGTTTTTGTCTTAGGGTTGTTTTCAGAAATTTTGTACTATAGCAACTGCCGTGAATAACTGTTGAATCTGGATTAAAAATTGAGACCATTAAAGGTTTAATTAGTTATGCAAATTAATTGTACTTAATTGCATTTGAAAGTGCTCTAGAGAGAATACCTAGTTTTAGGTGCGGGTGTGTAATGTAGGTATGTGTTTGTTTTTTCATTTGGATTTTCTTCTTTCATGTTTGAGACTTTAGTAAAATTATTTTTGAATCTGGATTTGTTATTATATTTACCAGTAATTTTGGCAAGTTTAAGAAAATTGTGAGTAAGTTATAGTTCATTGTCTGTGTGTCTTTGGCAATAAATGATTTTAAAGTACCTACATATATACCTATATATATATATATATAGGTATATTATATATATATATATATATATATATATATATATATATATATATATATATATATATATATATATTTATATATATAAATCAGGATTCTGCGATTTTGCATCTAGGTATATATTATACATAGGCGTTAGAAGTGATGAACAAAATTGAATATCATCAAATTGTTGAGTTTTCAATTTATTTTAAATTTAGGTATTTATTTTGGAAATTAAGAAAAAATTTGAGTATACACAGGAAACTGAAACTTATTTCCAAACTTCTTTTACTAAGTCAAGAAATCTCAACTTTCTCCCATATAAAACGATAATTCCATCTATCTCATTGAAAAAATACAATACTTATATGGAATTCTTGAAATTGAATGAACAATAAAATGTATATTTATTTATCATATATACCAAAACTGTCCACCAAGATAACAATGTAGGTGATAATCTTGAAATATATAATAATAAATCAGCTCATACAACAGAAAATTAAATTGAACAAATTTACACTGAATTGCAAAATTTTGTATCAAAATTGTCTTAATTGTGAATCATTGATATGTATCTATATTTGACAAACTTCATCAAATTTAGAATGAAGTTGGAATGCACAAAAATAGGTAGGTAGGTAGGTATGTACATCATTGGCGTAAATACTGGAAAGCCTTAGGGCACGCCCAGGATATTGACAGCCACCCCAGTAAGCTCAAATATAAGAGATTGAAAAATTCACATTTTAAGCTATTATAATAATCGTGAGGCGAAGTAAGGGATATAGGGCACTAACCCACTCTCCGAGAAAAATTCTAGCTACGGCAATGGACGTGCTACACAACTGTACTTATTTAGAGAACAAAAGAATAGTTATTTAACTTATATTTGAATGCCTAGTAACCTGCATCATTACTATGATGTAATCAAACGATTTTCCATGTAAGCCTTTAGTAGGTATAGGTAATGAAATTTCTTCGTTTGAGTAGGTAATTCTTTTTCGTTTTCTTTCCAAAGAGAAATTTCTCCGTATTCCAACATCCAAGCGGAAAGATCTTCAAGCCGTCTTCATAGCAAGTAATGTACAATCAAACTGACTTGAATGATTCAACATGGCTTAGAATCAGATGTGCAATTACTTGAGCAGATGCAAGAAGTAGGTGATCAACACTGTTGGTTTCACATGATTAGAGATATAATCAATAATGTTGAATAGATATTTTTTTTTATTAGTGGCTTTCTTTGCTTGAATTCATTGTGACAGTTAGATGGCGTCATCTTTTCAGTTCAAGCTCAAGTTACCAGAATAGAATCACCGATATATTCTTGGTTCATGGCAGCTGGTTCTTGCTTCGATGCATATTTCCCATTATTCGGATTCTTGTGTGTGCCCTTTTCACCCCAGTGTCATGGGCTAATTGGCATTCTGACCATCCCCTTACACAACAAACTTGACACGTGACACCGACAATGCAATAATGAGGTGAATCGTCTTTTGAAGGAATTTAATACAAGGTCATAACACATTCGACTTGAGCAAATGGTGAATGAATAATATATTTTGAGAAGTTTTTCGTTCTGGTTAGTCGGTAAAATCATTTTATGACTGTTATTAGGGTATCAATTAAGTGGACAAACTTCAAACAGGATAGAATAGTCATCTAATTCACGTTTCACCGTAGTAATTTAGTTTCAAAGGTAGATATCGAACCTGACAAATAAAAACTAGAAATTTGGTAAAATACGATACGCTCTTTATTGAGTATCTTATAGCATTTTCTCAATAAATCGAAAAAATTAACAAACTTCGAATTTCATATTTAAGCTGTGCACAATATTGTAGGTATAGGCATAAAACTATTATTATGTATATAGGGTGTTCTACAAGCTCTATGACAAACTTTGACAGAAGGTAGGTTGCTTGATTTTGAACATATTTTTTTCAATAAACATGGGTCCGATTCGTTTTTGTTTAGAAGTTACAAGCATTCAAACTTGATTAACAATTAATTATAAAAATTCAAACGTTGACACTTATAATCGATGCTGAAATCGTCTTGGTCTAATTGCATGTGGATTTTGCAACGCCCATACATGTTCATTATGATTATTATTTATGCCATCCCTAGTAAAGCACGCTTCATCAGACCGCATGACGAGCGAAATATATCTATCATTTTGTGCTTGTTGCTGAAGTAACCAGCGACAAAATCTTAATCGCTGTGGGGAATCTCCAGCATGCAACGCCAGTACATTTTGACGATGAAACGGATGTAACATTTCTCTGTTCAATACACGCCATACAAAATTCGGTGATACATGAAGGTTACTAGATATACGCCGAACACTGATTGAAGGGTTATCAAGGACATCATCTATCACATTTTCAATAATTATTGTCATAACAACCGATATTTCTATTTATCAGCCTACGTTTTTTATTGAGGCAGGTGTATATTTTATAAGTGTGCATTGTTCAACATGCTTAGGGGGCGTTCAAGTATTACGTAACGCAAATTGGTGGGTGGGGGGGGTCTTGTAAAACGTTACGATGCGTTACAGGGGCGGGAGGGGGGATCGAACAACGCGTTACGTAACATTAATTTCAATTGAATTAAAAAACTAGGGAATTTGAATCTCCCAAGTTGTAAACTCTTTTCGTTTATGTTTTACAGGGAATCCCTCGATTGTATTGTAAGTCAGTTTTATTTTGTTCTCCCAAGTTGGCAACTCTATCCGTTTATGTTTTATGGGGAATACCTCGACTGTATTCTTCGTCATTTATATTTTGTTTCCGCTGTCAGTTTTCATTAAGTGTTTTAAACACGTAATACACAGGAGCACATTGCTGTAGTCAGTGTTGTAGAAGTGACTTCATACTGTAATGTCCTCAAAAGAGATTTGCATCAACAGCTGTTTTTGGACTATAAAGGCTCTCTGCTGACTTCCTGCCGCAACTGTGCCATAAAATGCGAACGAAATTTAGAAAACGGCTAAAGAATGAATAAAAATGGTATAGCGCTCACGTCCGTGACTCGCAATATTTTTTGCAAAAAATTAAATTCGCGTACGAATCCTGCTTGAGGAGTGCATTGAAATCATCCTTTCCGAATAATACTTCCTGCCGCCACCGTGCCTATGCCGAATCCTTCAGACCCCAAGCAAGCTCACGGTACCTTAGTCAGCTAAACAAAGGATCATGCAAGCAATCACTACTTCTTGTGAGGTTGTCCATTGTTCTGTCGCCTCCTCCATAAGGGTTCAAGCAGATGCCGTACGATTTCTTGTGACCAACGTGTGGGATCTACTTCACATCACACAATTCTGTTTGCAAATGCAGTCTGAGTGGGCAAAGGAACAGTAACTCCAACTTTTTTTACATACCTACTTGTTTGAATTATGGCTGACTTTTTAGGTTCCATTGTATTGCCAAAGAAAATAAATATGTTATTTTATTTCAGAGTTTTTAAGTGAAAAAAAAATCTCTATCGCAGCAAGCTGTATTAGGAGAGCAGGTTTTCATACCGTATCCAATTCGAAAAATCTACTTATTTAGTTTAATTTTTTTTCCATATTCGAACCAGCCTTCCTCCTATTTAGATCACCAACTTTGAACCCCATTGCTTCCACATTGAACCCTTTATCGTGTAAACAAGATTTACTTCCTTCCCTTTGGCTTAACCCCGTGACCGATTCGTACCAAAATCAACCCCATCCAAGATGACATAAGTAACTATCTACCTACCAACTTTCAAACCTATTGCAAAATTGAGCCATGTATCGCGTAAACAAGAATCATTTCCACCAAACCACCAAGTTAGCTAAAAATGTATGTAACGACACGGCCAAGTCAGGAAAACGGCATAATGAAATTTAAGATTAGTAGTAAAAGTTTATTAGGACAAATTTGAGCCCTTTTCAACATATCACATTATGTTTGATTGTTTATTGAATAATAATCTCTTGTTTTGTTTATTATTAACGAAAACACGATTAAAACAATAAAAACGGTATTTTAGCAACTTTTAGGTAAAAATGGTCA
This sequence comes from Cynegetis impunctata, assembly GCA_030704885.1. Classification (NCBI taxonomy): domain Eukaryota; kingdom Metazoa; phylum Arthropoda; class Insecta; order Coleoptera; family Coccinellidae; genus Cynegetis; species Cynegetis impunctata. The sequence goes on from JARQZK010001057.1 coordinate 9,002, forward strand.
CTTGGCTGTTACGTAACGTTGATAGGAGGAGGAGGGGATCATGAAAACGTTACAGAACGTTACATAAGGGGGAGGGAGGGTCAAAAATCTTCAAAAATTGCGTTACGTAATACTTGATCGCCCCCTTAGTGACTTTCTATCACTTCCTGCTTGACTGAAAAAAATACGATTCTTCAAATACTTGTAACTTCTAAACAACAACGAATCGGACCCATGTTTATTAAAAAGAAAATGTTTAAAATCAAGTGACCTACCATCTATCAAAGTTTGTCATAGAGCTTGTAGAACACCCTGTATAACTACGTCTGACAATCCCCATTCTGGACAAACACTAACCAATCAAATCAAGGAATGTTTGCCGCTACATAACTACCTTCTAAAATTTACCGGTCATTTGATATGTCGCATTAATGTTTCGATCTCCTCTGGAATGTCTGGATGACTCTTGTATTATTTCTTTGGTGTAGGTATATCTACTCAAATATAAATGTTACACATCCATACATGCTTTGGAATTTACTTGTTGTAATGAAGTTAATTTTTTGCGTTGCTTGTGGAATAGTAGCTTATTTATTTCAGAGTTACCCCCAAGTTGCTCACATTTTTGTCACATTAGATTTCCATCGAAATTTCACATCTAAGATGAAGCCTAGGTACTAAGTTTAATCAACATGAGTAATTGTTTACTGATTATTATTGGTGTATAGTTGTGTTTCCTGATGAAGCTCACTTGAATTGACTCCCGCTCATTTTGATTTATGTGCTATTTCTTTTTCTTGTTAATGATATTGTGGGCATCTAATGGGTGTTTTTTGTAGAAGATTCAATATCTTAGTACCTAAGCAGTAAGTAGTAGGATATCTTAGGAGAATATTGCCATAACTACGTATTTTATCGCTTTGTGAGTTATCAATAGAGAATAAGTACAAGGCAACTATTCTGGGGTACCTAATACAACACTATTTTTCATAGTTCTGAGTTTTCATGTTCAGTCCTGGCCTTTTTTTTTGAAGTTTCAAGGGTTATTTTTTCAACCTCATGATTTTATTGTTCGTTTGTTGGCAAATTTAGCTCAATCATTTGCGAAGACTGTGTTCGAAATATAACCAAGATAGTAATCACGTTGGTCAGATACGTGTAGGTCTGTTGTTTCATTAGCTACTTCTTAATTACGAAATGATACTATATAGTAGGTATTGTAAGATACAAAGTCATAGCATTATTCAATGTTGCCATACACAGCTACCTACTTTGTTTTGTTGTTTTGCAAAACTAATAAGTCAACGGATTTCTCCATTTTCCTCAGTCTCCGTAGATTCAAACAACCGCTAGGTATAGAACATCTTCAATACTCAGCAATTTGCAGGAAATATTAATATATTTATATATATATATATATATATATATATATATATTTATATATATATATATATATATATATATTTATATATTTATATATATATATTTATATTTTTATATTTATATATATATATATATATATATATATATATATATATATATATATATATATATATATATATATATATATATATATATATATATATATATATATATATATATATATATATATATATATATATATATATATATATATATATATATATATATGTATATATATATATATATATATATATATATATATATATATATATATATATATATAATTATTTATTCGAATTGATGTTGCCTGTGAACTATTTCTAATCTCTTGAAAATTATTAGCAATAACAGGCTTGTTGAATCTTAAAAAACTCGATTTTATTAAAAAGTTGACGTTTCGCCACGACATTCCTGGCTTTATCAAAACTTTTGATAAAGCGACGAATGTCGTGGCGAAACGTCAACTTTTTAATAAAATCGAGTTTTTTAAGATTCAACAAGCCTGTTATTGCTAATAATTTTCAAGAGATTATATATATATATATATATATATATATATATATATATATATATATATATATATTCAACTCATTATTAGTGAATTTTATCCTAATTTGCACCCAAGAAATTGATGATGACAACGTAGCAGTTATAAACAAATAAATCTATCACTAGTGATATATTATTTTGCAAATTTGTAAACATTTCACGGTTATCTATATGTCGATTGAATTTATTGAGTGATATCGAACTTTTGATACTACTTAACCAAACCACATTTAATCAAACATGTTAACAAATTATTTACTCAATTAACTTGAAAGGGCACATATTACCCTTCTTGGAAAAGAGGGGGAATTCCAAGAGTCAAGTGAAATTATTTCCAATTAAATTCATTTAAATATAACTTCACCGTCTCCAATTATTATGTTCCCGAGAAGCTCGACCGTTTTTCAGTTATATTTTGCAATAATATATTAGACAACATATAATGTATTAAAATTCCTCCGGGTAATTTGCTTTTAGCTGCTGCCAAGCCAAACGGAGTCGCTTAATCACCTACGAATGTGTTTTACATCCACATTGCCATTAAATTAAGACATACTTTATTTCATCTGATGATATTAGTATGCATGCTATTCAGTTTCAAACGATTAGATACATCGCCCACAAGATGGTATAAAAAAAGGATATTTAACATGAAGTAATATTTCCGGGTGGCGATGTAGGTACTAAGAAGAAGTAAATACAATATCATAGTATCTAAGAAATGAACGAAGTGAAGGTATACACTCCCACTATATACCCAAACAATAGACAAACTTAAAAATATTAAGTTCATATTCGTAGTTCTTCCATGTATTATACATACACAAATTTAAAATACGCACGAGCAGCAGAACTTTGCCACTAAAATCATATTTTTCGCGAAGTGATTCGCACCCTGATACAATTCGCAAGGAATTATAGCTTGAGAAAACTCAAAAATTCGCTTCAATAGCAAACTGAACTGATGGAAGAAAATAATTTATTTTATTTTAAAAAAAAGTGGGTCGCATTATTGATACTAGAATGTCCAGATGCGATTCGACCGAAACAAAATTTCTGCGTAGTGCATCTCTGTCGAAGAAAAGAGTTGAAACCCACAAAGAATCGTAGGTATCTCAATATCAACTCAATCTACGTAGGTACCAAATTTCAACCTTCTAATTCTAAAACTTACCCAGTCTGAAGAAGCTGTGGAGGTCATAAACTCAATAGACCTGCAAATTTTTCAACCCACTCACGCAGTTTGGATATAAAGGTATATAGATACTGGAAGATATATATATATATATATATATATATATATATATATATATATATATATATATATATATATATATATATATATTATATATATATATATATATATATATATATATATATATATATATATATATATTCAGGGGCGGCTAGTCAAAGGAGGCTAATGAGGATAAGCCTCCTCAATAATATTCCGTGTATCACTAATATATTGTATTGAATAGTCAGCATTAAGCATATTCATATTAATCAAAATCATATTATTTGATGCACCTACCTTCCTTTCAACCTACATTATATAATATAATTTATTAATTAAGATAGAAGGTATTTACATTTACTGCATTTCATTCATTTCAAGATTTGTGGCAACGCTGCGGAGGCTTAGAAAGGTATATTCTCAACGTTCATTATGCCTGCCACAGAAAAGCAAACAACGGTGCAAATACTCCGAATGAATACTTCATTGCAATAGAAAAGCAAAACACATGCATGGCAACACGGATAGGAACCCAGTCTCATACAATGTCGACCAATCACAACTATAGAATTTCGCGTGACATCGAGTGAATTCGTTGGAAAGCATTAATTGAATCGTAGTGTGATCGTAGTTATTAATGGCAGCGTGTTTACTTATATTGCTCGCGTATTGTTTTAAAAAGAGTTTGGTTACTGAAGTTAATTTCAAAAATTTCAATGGTGACTTAGTGGAATATTTGTTATCCCATAACTTTAGTGCACTAAGTTATGAGGATAAAGTTTTGATAAAAACATTGCAACCTACCCCTGAATTAAACAATTTGGTGCAGCGTAACAGACAACAAAACCGCGGTTTTAATACAAGGAATTATGAGAGACATCCTTGCCTAACCGGATCACAGGTAAAAAATAAATTATTTCGTTGGCAGTGTTTACTTTTTACTAGTGAAAATGTCTCTGTTTGGGGCGGCTTAGGATTTGAGGATTTAATTCTATACCTAGTTGAAAGTGAGGAATTTTTCACCGATAAAGTAACTTTAAATACAGCACGCGAATTAATATCTTACTTACAAGATAAGGAATTTATATATGTTTTAAACATCTTTAAATTAATTTTTGAACAAACAGAAATAGTTCTTCAAATCTTACAGCACAAGTTTTCAGATGTAATTTACTCACGAAATCGGCTCAAGTTTCTTTTGGAAGAAATTTCAGAATTTCGTGCAGAATTTTATTTTAAAAAAACTATTTTCTGTATTTCAAACTACTGATGATACGACTCAATTTAGCCAAAAACGAAAGAAACTCAGTTACGCAGATATGGAGCTTCACTATAAGCAAATATTTTATGAAATTTTGGATACTATTAGGGGTCAAATAGAAATAAGGTTCTCTGATTTGAAAGAACTGCATTTCTTCGACTTACTCAATAAAAATTTGTTAACCGGATTTTCGGCTAATTTTCCAGATAACCTTTTGGAAAATTTATGTCAAAAATACACTTTTTTTGATAAGGTGGCCATAAAGAGTGAACTGTGTGTTGTTTATAATGACAATGAAATTTTGGGGCAAAATGAAAATCATGTGAGGACTATTAAATACCTTTTTGATAATGATTTGAATCAAGATTTACCCCAAGTTTATAAACTCTTACATCTAATTAAAATTTATTTACGAAATTCAATGAGCCAGGATCGTTTGAAAAATATTAGTTTGTTGTCTATTGAAAAGGAATTGGTAAAACTTTTGGCGAAGGACAAAAATTTTATGAGGATATTATAGATCATTTTGCTAACGTTAAAGATCGCAGAATCCCGCTAATCTTCAAAAATATATAATAACTTTTTATTTGCTCTCACCAGCTGTTAACAAATTCGTTAAGTAGGTAGGTAGGTACCTTTTTTGTGAAAGAAAAAAAAATTTGATGAATAGATGAATTGATTAATTGGCGGAGAAGAGTTTTTGTGAATATTGTAAATAGGATTTGTAGGTCTCAAGGTAGACACTCGAAAGTGAAAACAAATTAATAGCTTAGGGTGCTTGTTTTACTTTGATTTTCTTTGAATTATAAGGCGGTTGACCTTGAAATCCTAAAAATTTTCGCCTATGGTGTATTTTTTAACACCTCTTGTAGCCTCCTCAAACCAAACCCTCACGAGCCGCCACTGATATATATATATATATATATATATATATATATATATATATATATATATATATATATATATATATATATATATATATATATATATATATATATATATATATATATATATATATATATATATATATATATATATATATATATATATATATATATATATATATATATATATATATATATATATATATATATATATATATATATATATATATATATATATATGGAAACTGTCTGTAAGTTAGTCTAGATTTTTGCATATAAACACTTAGTGCCACCCACTCATGGTTGTAGTGGTAGACATCATTCACTCTGCATTTGTAAGTAAGAGAGTATGGCCTTTGAGGGTGGAAGTGGGTTCTGTTGGAAAATTTGTTTCTTTTTCTAACACATGGTATGACTCTGTAAAACTGAGGTTGTGTTGCATGACGACAAGTATATATATATATATATATATATATATATATATATATATATATATATATATATATATATATATATATATATATGTATATATATATATGTATATATATATATATATATATATATATATATATATATATATATATATATATATATATGTATATATATATATATATATATATATATATATATATATATATATATATATATATATATATATATATATATATATATATACGACAATGATGAGGACTTCGATACTAGAAATTCCCATCATTGAAGGTATACTCGTATAAGCCGAAGTTTTTTGTAACTCAAGTTTTAGAGATGGTCAACAGATCATAGATAGCGAAGTGCTCAATTGAGTCTATTACTATTGAGAGTACGATTTATTTCGATCTGGGCAACGCGGGGTCGTCGCTAATAATCACATACAAGCGGCTGATTTGTGACAGATATAACCATAATATTTTATTTTAGAAAAGCGTGGAATACTTGGAGTCAATTGTTATAATATTTCAATGACTGATGATATTGGTAAAAGAAGTCATTATGGAAATATCTTAAATGTACTATGATTGCTCTTGCCTGATGAATAGTAGACATCTAGAAGTTGATGAACGCATTTATGCCGTTATATACTACAAACTAGAACACAAAATTTGTAATAATGTTCTTGTTCCCTCTAAACGTGTTTACGAAAATCCGTCTCTCATATGATGAGCAAACTATGGAACATGCGAAATATTCCCAGTAACATATTAATTGACACCACACTTTTCCTGATAGTAGATCTCATTGAATGGAAAGAAAATTCATTAATCAATTTTTGATCTTTATAGAATATATTATATCTGTTTGGTTTGAAGAATAAAACCGTGACGTATTGAATTTGAAATTTTGTTTGAAATTTCATAACAAATCAGAATCATCTAAAATCATTCTAAACGACTCAACAAATTAAGTGAAGATGAAACAATAAACGAAATAAAAGAAATGCTTGAACAAAAAAAAAAGATATCTGTAAAATTGGAAGGATCAAAAACCAATCCATTCTTCAGATGGCTCAAATTGTTGAATGGTGAGTATTAAAGCTATAAGTAAATAAATAAAATCATGAGAACAATGTTCTTCTTTATGCGATAAATTGGAATTTTTGAATGTAATTCATGAAATTCTACACATCGATAATTCTTTTCTTACTTATATTTGGGGATATTAAGCAGACTATTAAGTTCACACAGCGTTGCTCTACTGATTAGAAAACGCGTAGCAGAACAACTTTCTCACTCAGGTCGTATTTTCTGTGGAGATAAGCAAAACCAACGGAAAAAAACTACTAAAGGCGCGTCCCGCACATCAATTGAATTCACGTAATTTCTACATGGAAGAGCTGTGGAGGTGAAAAAAAATTTTAAAACCACAAAAAAAACATGAAATATCAACATTAAAATGGCGGCGGTTAAGGAAAATAGTTAGAACCACCAGAACGCTTTTCCCTAGCTCCAATTTATTTCACGTATAAAATTGGAACTCTCTAACTCAATGTGGGGGAGCGACTTTAAGAAAAAGTTTATACCACCAAAAAACTCCTCCTTAACATGAAGTGAATACACGTATAAATGAATTTTCAAAACCTCTAACTTCACTTGAAGGGGTTAGGGCTGTAAAAAAACTGCAAAACCCGGTTTTTATCTCTATACACTTTAGAAAATATCTTGGAAGGCTGAGTTTTGGATATATTATTCATTATTGTTTCTACACCTTTTGCGACTAGTTTGCGCAACTCCCCTTTTCAAAGTCAGACAATTAAAAAACCTAAAAATCCTGGCCCAGTATGTATAAAATGAATTAGGAAAAATGCATGAGCAACAGGGCTCCCTCACTAGAAACTGAGATCGAAACAGGCCGAGATACGATTCGAACGGGAAAAGTTGAGGAAAAGAGTTGAAACCCACAATGTATGGTATTTCAACATGAACTCAATCCAAGCAGGGCCGGCCTAAGGCGAAAATTTCAAGTGTGCTAGACTCAAATTTTATGCCCCTTTATGGAATTTTTTTGCGTATTTATATATAGTATATATATATATATATATATATATATATATATATAGATATATATATATATATATATATATAATATGAAATGAAATGAATTTATCGGTGCCAAGCATCAAGTAAAGTCATGAAACTATCTTGATCCCAGGTCGAACTTTGCTAATCGCAACCATTTTAATAAGCAGGGATTGGCAAAGTGAAAAGCTGCTAATAATCAAACAAGAAATAACGTAGCTACACTATTGAGGATAAATAGAGAATAGACCGCGAAAAATTTTGTGAATGGGTAATGTGTAGAAAAAAAATCGGAAAAAGTTTAGGTAGGTTACTATTTTTTCAGAGAACGGAAAAATTGATTATAGAAACAAAGGAAACACAAAAAAAACATAAGACCGACTGTTTTTGGAATAATTGTAAAACATGATGGAAAAATAAATTCCAAAAACTAAAACAAACAATATTGAATGTTAATTGAAATATAAAGATGAGGAAAATCATGTGAAGAATAACTAATTATTTATCAAACATAAAAAAATTGAATAAAGTAAAATAAATTAATTATCCAAAAAATTGAGGACACTGTTCAATACTTTCATATTACTATGTTAACTCATTCTTTAATATTGGAAATGTAATATAAAATTACCACTAACTTTACGAATGACGATGGATGAATGCTTTCATATATGGCGTGTACGTTTCATAGAAACGAAAAAAAAACTATGCACAGCGAGCTGCATTAGAATAGCAGATTTTCATAACGTATCCAGTTTGAAAAATATATTTCCAAATAAAAAAACATGCGCTCCCTAATGTGTAAACAATATTTTATTTCCTCCCCGGGGGATCAACTCCCCAACCCAATTCGTACCAAAACCAATCACATCCAAGGTATACAAAACTACGTACTCTATTTCGATAAAATTGCGCCTTCATCGGACGTGAACAATGATTGATTTCCTCCTCCGGGGGATCAACCCTCGAACCAATTTATATAGAAATAAATAGCATTAAGATATCGTACGATAGCTACCAACCTACAAAGTTTCATACTCTATGGTACCAAAATTGCGCCTTCTATCGTGTAAACAAAATTTATTTCCCTGGGAGTCAACCCCCACAACCATTCGCATTGAAAACCTATTCCATTCAATATATCATACGAAACTACCTACCCATAAACTTTCAATCGTATGCCTGCCAGAAATTACGACCGTTTATCGTGTAAATAAGATTTATTTTTCCCGCAGGGGGGTCAACCCCCGACCAATTCGAACAAAAAAACAATCACATCGAAGATATCATACTAAACTACCTAAAATTGCGCCCGTTATCGTGTGAACAAGATTTATTTTGCCGCCCAGGGGGATCAACCTCCAACCAATTGGAACCAAAAACGATCCTATTCAAGATATTATACGAAGCAACCTATTTACAAATTTTCAATCCTATTGCTTCAAAATTGCGCCAGTTATCGTGTAAACAACGCTAAAATACATAAGCACATACACACGAACATTGGTCAATTTAATGCCCCTCCAAAAGGCTTGAGTGTGCGGCTGCATACTTCGCACACCCCTCAGGCCGGCCCTGATATCCAAGTACCAAATTTCAAACATCTGATGTGAAGTGATGTAGGTTGCCTCGAAAAAAATGTCAAATACCTACCGAATTTCAGCTCATTTCGTTCGATAGAAGCCGCTAGAGGTGCTATTATGTACTGAAAAAAATATATCAGACATAATAGTATATTACATACCGAGCGGGGAAGTGATCTATTACAGCCGAACGGCAAGGTAGCATACCGAGGTGCGCAGCACCGAGGTGTGCTACAGACGTGAGGCTGGAATGATTTTCCCCGAGGTTTGTATACTATTTTACTCACAATCTATCACATTAACAATCAATTTCTGCTAATAATTATTACTTGTATTAATTAGGCAACATAAAAAGTTAGTTGATTCAATCATAGATTCGATCTGACAGTTGAGTCATAATTCACTATTTAATTTTTGACAATATTAACGAAAAATGTCCGACTGCGAATTTGAATCTACACCACCAGAACTTCGAGTAGCTGCAGAACTAGCATCCAAAGGTCTTATTCCTGTGAAAAGCAGAGGAAGGTATGTGAATACGTACGAAACGTATATCAACTGGTGCGTCGCTAAAGGTGCGCTGCACACCTCTGAGACTGTGCTCCTTGCCTATTTCGGTGAATTGAGTAATCAGAATAAAGCCACTACATTATGGTCAGGGTACTCGATGCTACGAACACTATTAAATATTAGGCATAATGTTGACATCAGTAGTTATGCAAATATTACTTATACTTGAAAAGGCAGAATGTGGGATACAAAGCTAAAAAGTCAAGTGTTCTTTCCGAAGCAAACATCGATAAATTTCTAAACGATGCTCCGATAGAATATCTCCCTCAAAAGGTAACATTTTAATTTCTTTAGTGCATATTGAAAATGTTCAAGTGCAAATTTCTTTCAGATTGCTTTGATTATTGGCATTTCCGGAGCTTGCAGGTGTGATGAACTTCTGAAAATGAAAATAAATGATTTGGAAATTTTAGGAAATCGGATTATAATAACGACTCCTATAACCAAAACCTATTCCTCGAGTACATTTGTGATTACAAAACCGGAATGGATGAAAGTAGTGAAAAAATACTGTGACATGCAACAATATCGACTGTGAAAGTTTGTTCTTACAAATGAGGTTTGGCAAAGTTACACGATAGCCTTTTGGGCATAATTCTATCGGAAGTTCTTCCAAAAAAATTGCAACCTTTTTAAAACTAGAAAATGTTAATTGGTTCACAGGACATTGTTTCAGAAGTACTTCAGCGACATTATTAGCAAATACAGGTGGAGACATTCTACAGTTGAAGAGATTAGAGGGGTAGAAATCTAGTATCGTGGCTGAAGGTTATGTGGAGAATTCTTTCCATGGACAAGTAAAAATAGCTAATATGTTGTCTCATGCTGAAAATTCTAGAACGTCGGCATTATCATCGAATTCTGAAACTCATAACTTTGAGCAACAAGGTCTTGCTTTAACGGTCAATAGTTATCATAATTCGAATGTAACTATTAATATTTATAATTCCAAATAGTTTTTTTTATATTAAATGAATATAAAGTTAATTCTAATTTATTTCCATGCTAGTAGGTAAAGTGACACAAGCTAGCCGGTAAAGTGACATTTGCTAGCCGGGAAAGTGAGATTCGCTAGCCGGGAAAGTATGAGGTATGTAATGAAGCGCTTCCCGACTGTTCTGAAGGTTAGAAAACCATCGATTACCGATCGATTGTGAGTAAAAATTTTTTTGAAGTTCGTGGTTTTAAACAGATCACTTTCGCACCTGCCTGTTGACTTTCGATATAGGGCAATAGTAAAATATTTTCGGGAAAAATACTACTATATACGAAACATCTTGAGTTAATAATAGAAAGTACGATATAATTTATCTTTCCATTGACAAATGAGTTTCTCCATGGTAGTCAATCATAAACTAGCTGGGTGGTGTACAGATACATCGCTACAGCTAAATTACTAACTGGAACATTCAGCACACAAGGACTAAAAATAAACAATTTCATGAAGAAAAACGTATAACTATAATATCCTATTCAGTCGACACCTAATAGAAACGTTGATGAAGATTGATGAATATTATTTTTCACACCATTTAACGGTCAGTTGCGAAAGTAATATAGTAAAACAAATTCATTAGAAATTTAGGATAGCAACGGCTAGGTTAAATGCAGAACACTCTGGCTTTGAAACAACAACTGCAACGGTGCATGATAAATTGTTAAATTAAAATTTATTTTTAGCTGCTTTACTCATATGACGCATATCAGAGACATGTTGAATATTGATAAATATTAGCGTACCTATAGGTAGAGAAAAAAATATAAAAAAATTATGACAAATAATTACCCTTTTTATGACAAGATTCAATGCCAGTGGCGGATTTAGACATTTTCCGCTAGTAGGCTATTCAAATTTTGCCGCCCCTACCGACCTCTACTATTTGATACCCTAGTTCACAATCATATTAGTTACCTACAATTTTTTTGCCAATGAAATTGTAACTTTATGATTTGTGCACTATCGCTCTGATTTCCTGTAATTAGTATGATTGTGAATTAGAGGATCAGTTCCTAGATTATTTTTACAACCCATCGATTTAGGTATAAGATTGCACTTTTTGGCATATTTCTGAGATGATAAAATCTCTACTAATAACGCGGGGTAAAGGTATACGTTAATACTACTTACAAAATAATGTACAGGGTGGACAAATTTCGACGTTGTATGGGGTATCTCGGTAACTATAGGGGATAAAAAATGGAGGTCACATTCTCGATCTCTTTCTTCGAGAAAAATTCAATGGCGAAAACCAAAATGTGCTATCGTCTTTTGTTTTCGAGTTAATATAATGAAAAAAAATTCGATTTTTCGACTTGTAATATCATAGTTGGTTATGAAATAACGAGATAATAAGTTTAAAATTCTTACAGCACTTTTTTCTGTATCATTCAGTGGCGTCTGAAAAATTAGAAAAAAAATTTTGAGTTATGGCCTAAAGATGTATTTTTTTTTTAATGAGAATCATGTGGTTTGGTTGGAACGGATTTTTTTTTCTGGGGATATATCATAGGTAGGTATGTCAGGTAATTTTTGAGGTCTTGGAAAGCGAAAATAATATTTTACTACCAAATTTTTTTGAAAATTCAATTTTTGCCATTCCTCAAAATCGACAGCGCCAAATCTGTTGCAATTATCAGGAAATCTTAGTTTGGCGAAACTCTTTTGAATGCCACATTGTGATAAGAGGTTTACATACACAAACACATACATACAGATATAATCTTCCTAATAGCTTCCTAGTACCTTAAAATATCGAGATCTGAAGAAAATTCTAAAATATGTGTGAAAACAGTAACTTCCCAAATTTCTAAAGTTTTAAATTTTTTTAGCGGGAATTTTGATCTCAAATTTGCAGCTCTTAAAACCTGCCGCCCTAGGTTCCAGCCTACTCAGCCTGCTGGTAAATCCGCCACTGTTCAATGCTATGGTATAAAATGACGAAGAACATGGATATAATACAAAATTTCCTACATGTTGGTTGCTGTTATTTCATGCGAAAGTTTCTGAAATGTGCAGTTTGCATACACCTACTTCCAAATTGAATATATAATCATCTACCGGTTATAATTTGACTAAATCGGGTGATAAATAAGTTTTTCTATATATGAAGGTAATATTTCACTTCGTATATTTATTCTTACTTCTTAGTAACTCTTCGTAACTGATGATGGTACAGTGCATATTGTCATACCTAACATAATTTACGAAAATATTCTTTTGAAATGTAAAATAATGATAAATATCTCAAAAAATTTCATAGCTTGAAGCTACAGAAAAAGAAGAAAAATTTGACTACTCATAAGTAATATATATATATATATATATATATATATATATATATATATATATATATATATATATATATATATATATATATATATATATATATAAATATATTTTATATATATATATATATATATATATATATATATAATATATATATATATATATATATATATATATATATATAAATATATAAATATATATATATATATATATATATATATATTTATATATATATATATATATATATATATATAATATATATATATATATATATATATATATATATATATATATATATATATATTTATATATATATATATATATATATATATATATATATAAAAGTTTAGCTGATACAGGTTAATTTAATTTTTCAATACAAAAGAATCAATCTATAAGATTGTACGTTTCGGTGGTACATCCACCTTCTCCAGCACTTGATATAAAAATCACAAACAATACGTTCGCATGTTGTTTGTGATTTTTATATCGAATACTGAAGAAGGTGGATGTACCACCGAAATGTACAATCTTATAGATTGATTCTTTTGTATTGATAAATTAAATTAACCTGTCACAGCTAAACTTTCATTGTTCCCATATAACAGAAATAGGTAACAAATTCATTATATATAGATAGGAATATAGGTATATATAATAGGGATGCATATGGAAGCAGCCGTTAACACATGTTTCGCACTCTTTGGTCCTCATCAGAACGGACAGAGTAAGAAACAAGTGTCAAATACTATGAAAATTTACCCAAATCTCAATTTGTTTCATTAGATTTATCGTAAATCATAGTTCATGAATGAATGAAGAATGGTGGTGAAGGGTACTTATAAGACAAACAAGTTATATAATTGCTTGTGCCACTCGCTCATCATTATCACCACCTATGACAGCTGTCTTGTCGATATAGTGAATCCTTCTATTATCGTTAAATGTAACGCCACAAAATCTGTTTTGAATTAGTGAAAACTTGAGTAATGAAGCGGGCACTTTAGACGATATTAAAAGGTTTACAAGCTAGTAAATTTACTCCAACAAATCTATGAGACGTTTTGCTGTCTGCTTCCAGCGGGGTGATGCATGACCTAACATGTGTTGACACTGTCAAATGTCTTCGTTACCGACCGGGCCCGACTACTGAGCTCCGCTGTCGGAAAACAAATGACAAAAACGCAAACTTGGCCAAGGCAGCTTTGATCTGACCTGGGTAATTTATGTTGTGGCATTTGTCCCGCTTGAAAAGATTGTAGTACAATGACACAGAGACGGATTGAAGTTTTTTAGAAAACATTTCTAATATTAATCTGATTTATTCTGTCAATATCAAAAACCACTCCCATATCGCTTATATAGCAACTAGGAAATATCTCGTGAACGTCAATTTTCATCGAAACAATATTTGATGGTGTTAAAGAAAGGACTAGATTCTCATGCGGTATATCGGGGATTGATTATTAAACAACTGATCAACAACTGGTCATTTTGATCAATAATTTTTTTCTGGAATAGTATGGAATCACCTACTTCATATTGACAGTTTTTTGATGCAGTAATTCAAGATTAATGAATAAATAGAGAGCTGTTGTAGCATTAGGTTAATCAGGTTTTTCAGTGAATGGTTTGACATTATAACATGTTTAACTCATATAAATACCTTACCAACTGCCATATTCATTTTCTCTAGATCACTTGATTCGTTTCTTCTGGAGTTGTTCAAGAATAAATTCAATAAAAATACACATAAAACCTAATAATAAATTCTTCAACACAGAGATACTTGACAATTAAATAATATCATGAAAATTTATAATTTGATTCATTATCTTGTATAATGTAAATTCAGCCCTGTTTCTTCCGTTCTACACTGCATGCCTGAAGTAAATGCTCTCGAGAATGGCTATATTGAAAAGACGAGCGGCAAAGCTGAAAGAAACAGATTGTGTTTTTGGATGTTGGGATATCAGATTTCATAACATAATTATATTTCTTCGAGTAACTAACCAATAAATTTTCTGACTAGGAGTTAATGAATGCATCGTTTCATAAGGAAAGAACTTGCCGAGACAACCCAAATACATCAAAGCTAAATTTTGTTAAATATAGCTAGAACATCTTTTAGGTACCTACTTGCTGTTTCTGTGAAAATTCTATTGAAATAAAGTATTCCACATTTAGTGATGTATGTAAATTTCACTGCACCGGAAACATTTATCGGCGCATACTTTCCGGATGCAAAACTCAAAAACAATAAATCTACCAATTTTTATACTCTATACTGACATCAGGGACGTAGCTAACAATGATCAGGAGAGATAGTTTGGCATGGGTGCTCTAATTTTAGAGCGTCAAAGTCATGTAAAAACGATTGAATTTTTACACTGACTTCGGAACTTTTATAAGTAATAAAACATGGGTGGGCAGCAGGTCTCCGTCCGTGTGATCAAATTATAGTTTGAAAAACCACGCCTCAATAGCAAACAGAAATAAAAATTATAAAATATTATTTTATCAAAAAATAAGTGCATCGTGTGCTCAAGACCCACTCTTATAATAGAAAACCGTAATAAA
>JARQZK010001058.1:0-2500 GCA_030704885.1 Cynegetis impunctata
TTTCGGTACACTTTATCATCATCAGCTACAAATAACTAAAGAATGTACAAAGTGCAATATTAAATCGAAACGAAAAAATGTTGTATGGATACAAAAGAGAAGTAGATTCGTGGAAATTTCATTTAGAATTACTTACTCTGTTTTCAGTTTGTTCATTTATTAAGCCATTGGAATTTCTTTGCATGTTGATTTTCAAAGATTCCCAGAAATTTTATTCTGTACTTTTACATATGTAAAATTTATAAATTCTAATCAAATGAACTATATCCTGTGGAGTGGAGTGGAGAACATTCATTTAAATTCAACTGAAAATAAAGAGCCACTGCTTTTAGGTTATGAGTGTGCCCTGGTTTTATAAAGTAATTATTGGACTACAATCTAGAACAAAGACCCAAGTAACTATAATTTATGTCCAGCCAGCGAAGAACGATTTTCCTTGGTTCTGATTTTCGTGTAGTTGTCATTAAAATTGTATTATTTGAATAAACGATATAAGGCAGGTGTACACTCGCCGAATACATCAAACGCTGAGGATCATCTTCAGGATATGTGTCGGCAAAGAGAGCACGCCGGGTTCTAGAAACGAGCCATCAAAAATGATAAGGTAATAAAAAGAGTCAGCCTGATATTTAAATCCGTGAATTATTTAGATGCACGGTCATTCTATTTGACATATTGATACTACACTTGATATTATTAATAGGCACAATTTACACACAATACATTGAATACAATTTATAGTCAAATGAAATCTTTCCTTGCCACTGCAGAAAACTGCAGTGAATCCTACAGTATATCGGAGATACCAGTACAAAGTTACAAGGTACAACTACATACTTAAGCAGCGCAATTACTTTGGGAGATCGAGAATTGTAAATACACCACATTTCTGACGATGTTGAATTCTTGTGTAAACTATTCAAGTATCGGGAACGACTTCATCTATCCAATAAATTTTCAAAGGAATTATTTTCAATGCATTATACTTATAATTATTTATAGAAACCTAGATTCCTTCTTGTACTTCAAAAATGTACCTAACCTATCCCGGTAAACAGCGAACCTCGCATCAACATTGAATAACGTTTATGCCAGGAGACATCTACCTATGATATCTCGTACGCATATATTGTTTTAATATTCAATATCAGGAATGTTGATCTAGAGTTGAAAATGTGAAGAATTATCAGTATATCTACAGGTGTCTTTCCGAAATTTTAGTCACAAATTGACCGGTTGATGTTCAATCTAAAGCATAGATGAAATTTGGTGAAAAAAGCACCAGTTCTTAAGTTTAACTTTACATCATAATTAATGTAGATATTGTCGAATCAAATCTATTACCAACTTAAAGAGTCCGTATACTTCCTCATGTGATCTCTTACACAAGGCTACTCTATAGCGTTGCACCGTTGCTAATAGTCGCATGTATATATATATATATATATATATATATATATATATATATATATATATATATATATATATTATATATATATATATATTATATATAATATATCACATTGCGTGGCACGTCGCTCATATATGAGAGACACATCTCTCAACATCTCTCACTGTTAGGCCATGTATATCAAATATAACACCCGCTACCGTATATTTCTTATGGGAAATCATGAGCGTGGCCTCTAGGCAAAGTAATATGCGTCTTGGTTTGAGCAAAATCGGAAAGATATATTTACTACAAAATAAAAATGAAAAAATATTTATTTTACGAAATACCGACACAAAATTCATTCTGAAAAAGATTATTTTTAGAACTTAACGAAAAATATCAACACAAAACTCATTTTGAAAACTCTTATGTTCAGAACTTAACAAAACGAAGCAAAAAATTTTTTTAACTACGAAAATTAAATAGCGGAAAATTTCATGTTTTTCGTTAAAACATAACGCACACAATTGCGGCTGTTCAGGGCATTTTGTCACAATAATTGTGAGTCAATTTGGCTTTCGATTTTGCAAGTGTACGTCCTGATTCCTTCTGAATTTTCGCATAGCACAAGGAACACCTGCGACGAATTTTTTCTTGTGACAAAGGTATTAGACTGTAGGTTCTAACAATCCGTAATAAATATGGTGATACAATGGAATATACTATAGATAAACATAAAACTATGAAATATACAAGAGAACGAAATTGTCTGTAGGGTCTGATACTCCGAAAAAAATTTTATAATAGGATAATAGAAAATACACAAACATAAAAATATAGCAGATAAATTCGATCCCTATTGGGACGCAACACAAACCGTTCAGTTTTCAATCGTCAAACCTGCAAGAAAAGAGAAAATACTGAAAAACATGCGTCGATCATATTTGAGAGATATGGCCAGCAGCTTAAACATCGCGCATTTTTTGCTACAGGGCCACGTCGCTCATATATGAGGGACACTGTAATACTACAAAAAGATAACTCAAAACTACAAAAAAAACACAAAACTGTCAGAAAAATATTTCTTTCAGCTTATTCATATAAATA
>JARQZK010001058.1:7500-10000 GCA_030704885.1 Cynegetis impunctata
TTGAAATCCTTAAAATTTTCGCCTACGGTGTATTTTTTAACACCTCTTGTAGCCTCCTCAAACCAAAACCTCACGAGCCGCCACTGATATATATATACATATATGTATAGTATATATATATATACATATATATATATATATATTATATATATATAATATACATATATATATATATATATATATTATATATATTATATATATATATATAAGTATATATATATATATATATATAGTATATATATATATATATATATATATATATATATATATATATATAGGTATATATAATATATATATATTTATATATATATATATATATATATATATATATATATATATATATATATATATATATATATATATATTTATACCTTTTGGTGGCATTAATTTTTTTGTTTTTTCGCAATTTTTGAGGATGTGCACACCTCTACAGCTCCTGCTGATTGAGTTATGGTGTAGAAATTTGGTACGTGTATTGAGTTGGTGTTAGTGATTGGTTTATTACGCATTTTAATATGTTGAATTCAATCATATTGAATGATTTTCGGGCATTGCGCATGTCCACAGCTACTCCAGTTCAGTATTTAGTAGAACAAAAAAAATATTCTCATAAGGGCCATGTTCAATGTAACATATTGTCGGATAACAATATGAACATGACAACATTTAATGAAAACAATGAATGAATATGCTATCACAACTAACTGAAATATATTTTTTATTATGCATATAATTAAGATAGATCTTCCGTTTTCATACCCACTTAATTTGTAGTGGTATCAATAACAACATGATCAAAATTAGGACAACGTGAAAAATCAACGTTGTCGGTAAAAAATTCAACAGCGTATCCAACTGATAAGTTTAAAAGTTCAAGTTGAAAATGTAAACGTTGCAGCGAACGCTCCAACAAGCGCGAAAAGTAACATAATGTCTTTCGCTGTCGTGACTAAAGAAGATTCCGCATATGCCTTTTGGGAATTTTCTACACAGCGGTTCGAAATCACAAACAGTAGTGGAAACATGTCGGCATTTCGAAAACAATTCAAACATAAATAAGTTGTCTACAGGTTTCGGGGTCCCCGGAATGCAAGAAACACACTACCGCTTGTTACTACACGTGAACGGCCAACGCTGGGAAATAAATCTACTTGCTCCGAAGGTTTAGTACAAGCTATTTTGCACCTATACAGGATCCGAAGTGGTTGCATTTACCTCGTGTGACTAGCCGTCTTCATTATCGTCCCCCTGTATAATTATCTCTGCGAAATCAATTTTGCGTTAGCTGATTGAGAAAATAATAGAATAGGCATAAATCAAATAAGTAATAAAACAATTGCCTAAAAACCACAAATCAGATACACACCATACTATATACTGAACATATAGTTTGTGGTTTTTAGACAACATATTCATTACTAATTTAATTAATTAAATATGAACAACCAAAGGGTTGATCTTCTTTAGATTTCATAAAGTGAACAAGAAAAATTCTTTAAAAATTTTAAAAAAATTATCAAACAACTTTCCAAGGGAGCTGGTTATACGAATTCCGCAACGCAAAATCTTCATTCACAATCGAACGGTGAATTATAGAAATTGTCAAGTCATCCCGACTCAAAATCTGGATACAGCTGTTTCGATCTTATTAGATCTCATCAGTGCAGCTTATTTGACTCGGAGTGCATTAAAAAATTTCTAATTGTTCCCCAATGAAAATCGTGGTCGGAAACAATGTTGTTTGATAATTTTTAAAAAGAATTTTTTATTGAAGAATTTTGCTTGTTCACTTCATGTAATGTATGAAATTGACCATGGTCGACAAGTATGTTTTTCATGATTTGATTCTTTAGATTTTTCTAATGAAAAAGGCATTTCGAACAATTCAATTGATTCAAACGTTACTAGTTCCTCGTTAATCAAAACAAACAAAAAATAAGGTAGAATTCACTTCATAATAAGTATAACGATTTTAAAACTTTGTTACTCTAGTTCAAATTTTCATTATTCGTAGAAAGATGGTGTAATACAAAGTTTATCTGTATTTTTGAAATTATTACAACAATAATGTCGAAAAGGAAAGGTAATATATTATTTACCGATAATATCCAGCTGTAAGGTACAATACTGAAACATTGTGTGAACTACCTACCTATATCTATATATATATATATATATATATATATATATATATATATATATATATATATATATATATACAGGGTGAGTCATTGATATGGGAAAGCTTGATTGCAGCTACACCGTTAATGATATCGAAACGAACCAAACGGTTCTGCAAATGGGAGGTCAGAGTGCAGTTCGTATATATATTTAGCCCTTTACAGGGTGTACCAATTTTACTGAACAAATTTTAAGATCCTTTTTTTAAATGGCATTCTATGAATTTTTACACATATTTGAATTAGTCCTTTATTGAGATTTGTAAATTCGTTAAGTTTTTGCAAATCGCTTCAGCCGTTCAGAAGTTATTCAATTTTTT
>JARQZK010001058.1:15000-20000 GCA_030704885.1 Cynegetis impunctata
TTATATTCGAAATTCTGCAGTCAAGTTCACGAATTTAGTGAGGTTTTAATCGTATCAAAAAATGTCGGACGACGATACTTTTCTATTCAATGCTATAATCTAACATTATTTTGCAGGATCCGAAGTTTCTCAGAGTTTGGAGGAACAAGACTTCTCGAGTGTTGAAACGGTAGATCAAAATACTGTTGGTGACGTTGGTGTCAAGAAAAATTCAGAGAATGATCCAGCTAAATGGATTGTTGATGTTTTTTTGCGCGATCAGATTGCTTTGCATGGATACGAGCAAAACGAAGATCTCGATTTCACTCATTCCAAAAGAGTTTACGATGACGGCACTACAAGATATCTTTCCAAAACTTTATTCAAGAGAAAACTCCTCAATGGCGAAGAAATGCCTAGACCATGGCTTGTTTATTCAGAAAGCAAAGGAGTTGTGTTTTGCATCACGTGTCTTCTTTTCAATCAACACAATTGCGCTTTCAATGACGAAAATGGATTCAACGACTGGAAACACGCATCGTCGCGTACAACTGAACACGAAAATTCTCGTTCTCACAAACAAAGTGTTTCTAATTTGAAGCAAAGAGGAGAAATTCAAGGTAGAATCGATCATGAGTTGACCCTACAATTTGATCGAGAGGTTGCTTATTGGAGAAACGTTCTGACGAGGGTTTTAAGTGCAGTGAAATCTTTGGCATCACATAATTTTTTTACGGCGTCTACCCATCGATGGGAACTTTTCTCACGAATCGGAAAACGGTCTATCACTCTGAAATCCCTGTCTAGTACCAGATGGGCAGCTCGTATTGATGCTGTTAAGGCTTTGAATGAAAATTACAGTGAAATAATTGTACTTTTGGAAACAATTGAAGAAGATTTGACCGAAAATGCGATGACTAGGAAAGAAGCGAAAGGGTTACGTTCTCAATTAGAACATTTAGAGACAGCATTCATGCAAGTTTTTTGGCATTCCTTACTCTTGAGGTTCCATTCTGTCAGTTCACATCTGCAAAGCGTTAAAATCAGCATTTCTGAAGTTGTTGATGATTACAACGGGCTTTTGAAATTTGTCACCGATTTCCGTGAATAATTTGATTTGTATGAGGAGAAAGCGCTTGAAATTTCAGAGAGTCAAACATTTCGATCACTTGTTTTACGAAAAAGAAAGAGAAAATTACAATCAGATGAAACCAGAGACGGCGAAGTTGAATTGACGGGCAGAGATCATTTTCGAATTAACACTTTCAATGTCATACTCGATAATTTATTGTCGGAGCTCGAAAAAAAAAGCGCAGCGTACTATAAAATTAATGAAAAATTTTCGGTTTTGACAATGATGAGGACTTGAATGCTTCTGAAATTCGCGATAAAGCGCAAAATTTTGCGTGAAGTTTTACAAATCAGATCTCAAAAAATTCATTTGATGAAGAATTTTCTCATTTCTACGCCTACTGTGTACAAAAAAAATTGAAAAGAAATCACCCTTGGAATTGATGAAGATTCTTCGAACCAATGATCTTTACACTGTTTTTTCCGAACGTGGAAATAGCTTACCGAATGTTTGTTTGTACTGCTGTAACAAATTGCTCAGCTGAAAGGTCTTTCTCTTGTTTGAAAAGAATAAAATCATATCTACGTTCTGTCATGTCTCAGGAGGCGTCTTAATAATTTAGCATTATTATGCATAGAGTCCGGAACTTTGTCACGTTTGAATAACCGACGACTTGATCACTGACTTTGGCGATGAAAAAAGCAAGAAAAAATTGTTCTAGATATAGAAAATGATCTGATGTGTTTTCTTGCATAAAAAAAAAGTTGCGTGTAATATCTTTTGTGAAATTGACGGGACGAAAGGAATATGGAATAAATATATGCCTACAAAAACTAATATGAATATCTGATTATTGTCTTGTCATCATACCTTTTTTGGCATTTGTATTTTGATTTTTTCGAAGTGATTATACCCTAGAACTCCTAGTTGTTTTCGTATAGAGATATTGTGATCATTATTTTCTGTTGGTGAGGAAGGGCGGCAATTTTTTTCTGCCAGGGGCGGCACTCAACGTAAATCCGCCCCTGTATACATATATATATATATATATATATATATATATATATATATATATATATATTATATATATATATATATATATGCACTAGGAGCATGAAACTATACTCTGTTTTTTCTTTGTTCTCGAGCTTTCGATAATGTTTTATTATCTTGGTAGCATAAAGTGATGTATCCATTATGTTTCTATTCTGAATAACACGATGATTTCTCTTTTGAGTTATTATTCATATATAAAAATGGTGTATGAATTAACATTCATTCTCAGACGGGCATGTAAAGTTAATCTGTGTTTTCGAAATCAGTATTATAATGGTTGAAAAGTGGGGACTCTAAAAGGGGCGTTTGGTTCCGTTAAACAAGATTATCCAGCTGGTTGGTACAATATGCATAATATTAATGTTATTTATAAACTACTGGTTATGGAATTGAAAGGATAAAATTATATGAAAATACCGATAACCATTTAAATTTTCCATCTCTCTTTATAATTTAATCAATCTGTCAAATAGCGAATAGTTGGCAATATAAGTACTCAACGCTTATTTTATTTACATAGTTTCCATCAGAAAGAGGTATGATGCCTCTCTTACTGTGTTTTTCACCAGAAAGCTTATTATATCATCAATAAGACGTATTAATTCTAGATGGCATGTTACAGAAAACGAGGAGGGATTCCTTTTGGAGATTGAAGTTTTCCAAATACGGCTGCACGTATGATTGAATTGTCTATGAGTTCGCCTCGAGAAAAGAGGTAATTTCCAGTGGCTGCACATGTGCAATATTGAAAGGAAACGCGAAAGAACATTTTCCTTAAAAAGTCAGACGGGCTTGTGGGCCTTAAGTCCGCCACACTTGTGAATACTGCACGGATACAGTAAATTCCCTGAAAATGAAATTATTCCAACATTCGATTGAAACTGGAAGATTTTCCAATAGGCAAATCTACCCCTCCAGTATCATAGATAAAGTATTGACGATACTCGTAAGCAGGTCCAGATACTTGGATCCTTGCAGTCATTAGAATGCCTACATTTATTCCTTCTCAATAAAAATGAAAATAAATAAACATAACCCTTGTCTTTTCGTTTTATACTGAAAAATCCTCAAAGCTTTTATTGTCCGCTCCGAAATGTAAGTAAATGTCGAATAGATTAGAATTCTTCGAAAAAATTGGACATTGCTAAAAACATTTCTTAAAGCAATATTCACCATAACTCACCTATCGTAACAAGTAAGAACACTTGTTATGAATGTTCGAGTAGATGCTTATTAAACTTTTCAAAATGTTGAAACATTTTAAATAATTTTTGCTCGGAAATGACAAGAGTAAGTAATTCTTTGTTACCATGTCAATATTTGTAGGTTGATATACCCAAAGACTTTTTGTTTTTTTTTAAAGCTCACTCTGAGAAAAATTGAGTTTAAAAGCAGTTTTGAAGGCATGTCTTACTTGATTAAAAAAAATTATATCTTTTTGTTTTACACACAATGTCAAAATCACAATCAACTATGGTAATTTATAAAAACGTAAGAAAAAATAATCAAAACCTTGCGTGTGATTATTTTGGAGGAAATTTGATGTGGATTGCAAAAAAAATATGGTATGTTCCATAAGAAAAATATCAGGTTTGTGTTATATCTCAAGAACTAAATGTAATTTGACCTGTTGGTTATCAGTGTTGGATTGGCCTCTAAACAAACTAAAAAAGACCTGTTCGAATGATCGAAAATTCAGATAATAAAATATATATGGCAACTTTTCAAAAATGCAAACTTCAGAAAATCCCCCTGTAGCTCGAAAACGATTTGCACTTGACGTATCATAAAGCGGTTTTCATATTTAAGCATGTCTCGAAAATGGAGCGTAGGACATGTTTATGGCCGAAATGTAATCAGTTTAATATATAATAATTGACGTAGAATTAAAAAACTAGATACTCCCGCACTGTAGACTTTTGAAATACTGCAATAGTATATTATTTTCGGGAAAAAATCAGCTCATAAAATGATGATACGCGTAACAATTCATAAATATGTCATTCTAGTCTCATTTTTGACATTTTCTGTTCGAGCATTCGTTTCCCTTCTGAAGTTCTCTTGATTGGCAGTAGACACTGTGAATGTGTGTCCAACTTAACGGTGGCTCAATGAAAGGTATCCACGCAGTGTCATCGGTCTACGACGAATGTAGTGCCTCCAACCCGACGACAAATCACACAATTCGTATCTATAAATCAATTAACTGGGCTCTACCTGAACGCCGCTCGGTTATTCAGATGCTTCGAGTTGGCTCTTCTTGTATGTTAAACAGCCGCTGAAGGATTCTCCATCATTTCCACAAAGGTGTAATATTTTTCAATATACATTTCTGATAGGCTACCACTCGGTTAATTCGTTTGAACTACACAACTTCATCTAGTTGTCGTGTAACATTGTGTTTGCTTCCAAAGAAGAACTTCAAAAGTAATGAAACATTTTCTTCGTTAAAAAAATATCCACCTTTCTATGCATTGTGAGTGGATGAATGAAAAACACACATTTGTGTTTCGTCTCACTGTAATTTTATTTATAACTGTACATGTTTTGCAGCTTATTAGTCCATTTTACAGAATAATAGAATACTGAGATTTTTACTGATACATGAAACCGTTAGCAACGAAGTTGAAAAATGTCTGGTCACTGAGGTATGGCAGAGTATATGGATTTGATAAGTCAGATGAAGAAGCTTTATTTTCAACTCATTCTCAGTTTGTCGTATAATAAAATGTATAATTATCAATATTTAATACATGCGTAATTTATATAATAAATTGTTCTCTTTCAGTAGGTCATCTATTTGGTGGTGGTTTCGCAGGTGGGGGCGGAGGCTATGGTTTCTCGATGGCTGGCTTACCGTCTGCTGCCTCACGCTCTTGCAAAGACATCTTTC
>JARQZK010001059.1:0-24663 GCA_030704885.1 Cynegetis impunctata
TACATGCGAACCTTTTATAATGTCTGGCAACAAAAAACTCAATTATATATATATTAATAATATACATCTATATATATATATATAATATATATATATATATATATATAATATATATATAACTATATAATAATATATATATATATATATATCTATATATATATATATATATATATATATATAATATATATCTATATATATTATATATATATATATATATATTATATACATATATAATATATATGATTACTAGCCGAAAATTGAATCCAGTCTACAGCAAAAACCATATTTTTAAATTTCTGAAATTTGGTGGGAAGTAAAGTCTGATCATGTAGATTCCACACTAAGAACGGGGTTTTTTAAAATTCCTGCCGTTAAGGGTTGAAAAAGGGTAAAACGTGATTTTTTTGATGTTTCTCGCAAAATAATGGACTTAGCCGATCCCGTTCTTCTACTAAAATGTTAAGTAAAATGAAACTCTAGAAAGAGGTTTCTCAGTTTTTTGAAATTCCATCATTTAGGGTGCAAAAGGGTAAGTCTGTTTTTTTTATATTGGCTAATTTCCGGCAAAATAATCGACTAGCGATTCCGTTTCTTCCACTACAATGTTCCTTATAATTTATTAAAAAACCATTTTCTGCATTTTCTGATGTGATCATTTAGGGTTGAAAGAGGTGAAATGTGTTTTTCGTATATGGCTATGTTTGGCTGATTCTCGCAAAATAATGGACTTAGCGATCCCGCTCTCTCACGAAAATGTTTTAAGTAAAAATTAACTCTAGAAAGTAGTTTCTCCAGTTTTTTTGAAATTCCCATCATTTTAGGGGTGCAAAAGGGGTAAGTCTGTTTTTTTTATATTGGCTATTTCCGGCAAATAATACGACTTAGCGATTCCGTTCTTTCACTACAATGTTCCTTATAATTTTATTAAAAAACCATTTTCTGCATTTTTTGATGTTGTATCATTTAGGGGTTGAAAGAGGGTGAAATGTGTTTTTCGTATATTGGCTATTTTTGGCTGAATCTCGCAAAATAATGGACTTAGTGATCCCGCTCTTTCACGAAAATATTAAGTAAAATTAACTTTAGAAAGTAGTTTCTCAGTTTTTTGAAATCCCATCATTTAGGGGTGAAAAAGGAGTGAGTCTGTTTTTTTTATTGGCTATTTCTGGCAAAATAATCGACTTAGCGATTTCATTCGGCCACTAAAATGTAATCCATATATATTTTGTTTTGAACGTAAATAAAAAAATATCAGTTGATTGAAATCAATGTTGAAAATTTTAATTTAATACATGTTAACAAATTGGATTTTTATACAAATGAACAAATGATTTGATAAATTTTATCCTTTTTTTAATTGTCTTCACCATGCTCGAAAACCATAAAGTTTAAAAAAAAATTATTAAAATATGAATTTTCCCAATTACGAATATGAACTATATCTTAATAAATTCATACGTATACATATATGGATACGCGGGCGAAGCCGCGACGGGTCCCGCTAGTATATATATATATATTATATAATATATATATAATATATTATATATATATTATATAATATATATATATATATATATATATATATATATATATATATATATATATATATATATAATTATGGACAATGCAAGACGACAATGATAGGTATTCTCGAGAGATATATGCATTAACTGTGTTTTTGTTGCCAAACATCATAAAAAGTGATAAAAGGAAAAACTATCTTTGCTAATCGCACCCATTTTAATAAGCAGGTTCTCAAAGTGAAAACTTGATAAAAATTTAAAGTTTTTCACTAGGTTTACCGATATAAATTCAACAACTGAATATCTTGTCAACATCTTTGGAATACATTATCTTCATCTTGAACTACAGTCCTACCATTTTTCAATAAGATACCAGAAAAAACACTATATAAAAGCTGTAAGGCCACATAGCCGCAAAACCCGTTAAAAATACGTCCACTTCGATCGTAGGTGTGGGTGTAACTAACGCCGGCCCTGTTATCTCTCGATATCTTTATCAGTTCTCTCGTTATAGACTCTCGAAATTACAATAACACAAATAATAGCCAGACACGACAGCTACAGATATGGTAACCTGTTGTAAACCTCAACCGTTCTGATATTTCATTATTAATGTAGTTGTCCAAAGTTTGTGCGTCCGGAGTTATGGCGTCCGATATAAATACCGATATTACCGACCGTGTTTCCCGCGCTGTTGCTGGATCTGGAGCGAATTATCGGCCTTTTGCACATTCGTCGTCTAATGGTACGTGAAATGGTACCGACGGGCCGACATGAGTGTGTACCCAACCCCCGCGAATACTCGCTCGCGCTTGAGATGTGTACGGATGTGTAAAAAAATTGAAAGCCGTTTACTGATTAATATCTTGATATTTGATAACACACATGCAGGCCGGAGGAGGTGATGTAGAGATTATTTGCCGACATGGGAAACGCAGTTGGCGTAACCAGTTATGAAATTTCCATTTGAAACCAAGATTAACTGGATTGTTTTAAATCCTTGATAAACGATAGAGAATTCTGTCATTTTTACTTAATCAGTTATAATATAACAAGAGCATCGAAAATAATCGATTATACTTCCGAGTCACGAGACGTATTTTGCGAAACATCACGATAGCGCAGCTCGAGTGATGTTTCGAGAAAATACGTCGAGTGACGAGGTCAGTATAATGATTATTTTCGATTGCTCGAGCTGGTATTCGTTACGATTATATAACGAATAAACAACACCGCCAGAACTACAATCAAAGAGGCGCATATTGAAAATCTAAACGAAACTTAAATTGAATGTTAATTTTTTTTTGAGAGACATCAAAAAATCGTCTTGGAATGTATTGGCTCATTCACAAATGAGTTATATAATCAGTAATAATATCACAAGAGTATCGAAAATAATCTATTATACTTCCGAACCACGAAACGTATTTTGAGAAACAGCTCGAGTGATGTTTTAAGAAAATACATCGGTTGACGAGGTCAGTATAACGATTATTTTCGTTTGCTCGAGTTGGTATTCGTAACGATTATTTAACAAATAAACAACACCGCCAAACTACAACTAAAGAGTTGCATATTGAAAATCTAAACGAAACTTCACTTGAATGTTTTTTTTTGAAAGACGTCAAAAAATCTTCTCGGATTGTATTGGCTTATTCACAAATGAGTTATATAATCCGTAATAATATCACAAGAGCATCGAAAATAATCGATTATACCACCGAGTCACGAGACGTATTTTGCGGAACATCACGAGAGCGCAGCTCGAGTGATGTTTTGAGAAAATACGTCGGGTGACGAGGTCAGTATAACGATCATTTTCGAATGAATAACGAATGAACAACACTGCCAGAACTAAAACAAAAGCGTTGCATATTGAAAAATTAAACGAAACTTCACCAAACATGAATTTTTTTGACAAACGTCAAAAAATCGTCAATATGAAAACATTCACATTTTGACACAAGGCGAAATTCACTGATTCTATTGGCTTATTCACACATGACTTAAATAATCGAAATAACACCACGTTGACTTAAATTTCTATGATATTTGGAAAACAATACGTTCGTTTCAGGTTGTCATCTCCTCTTTATCATTATTTTTTTCTAATAAATCAAGATTATAACCTTTCTTGAATGTAAGTAATATTTTGAATTCTTCATTGAAGCTATGATGTTTTGAGTGTGTGATGACAGTGTCGGATTTGTTTTTTTCTTATCGTAACTTCTTTCATGTTCTGATAAGTATTTTGTCAGTGTGGCCAACATATACGATAGGGCATGAACCGCAAGTTAGCTTAAAAATAACTGATTTATTATAAAGTGTAGTTTTTTGTTTTGAGTTTCTTATATGTTTACCTGTTGTTTTCTGAGTTTTGAAGTATTATTCTATATTTGTGTGGTTACCTAAAACAAATTATGTATTGCCTTCAACGAGATATACTAGAAATCAATTTCGATCCTCATATCAGAAAAACTACGATCGATATTACTGAAAAAACTATAAAAACGGTCAAGAAAACCTCTAATACAACATGTCTAGGACAAAGCAAAGTCGCGCTAATAAACGAGGAAGTACAAGTAACAAGACTCAACATATTATCTCTAGACGAAATTAACGATTAAACCTCGACGATCTCGTAACCCAAATTATATTATCTCAATTCGCAACGTTCCACCTATAATAACTTCAGCATGCAAATGCCAAAACTGAGCCGGAGACTGTCTATGCGGAGGTGTACGAAACGTGCCTCCGCGAATAATTCAAATTATATCCCGAAAAACCCTTCCGGCAACTGTACTTCTGGATTTCCGAGACAGAGACTTCGAGCCAAGTGTTGCCAAGTCGGAACCACAGAGTTATGGAATAGATATATATATATATATATATATATATATATATATATATATATATATATATATATATATATATATATATATATATATATATATATATATATATATATATATATATATATATATATATATATATATATATATATATATATATATATATATATACATGTATATAAATAAACAGGGCTATTCAAATTCGAGTCTATGCATGGGGATTTCGATGACGGTAAGAGATAGAGGCTTTGTTAAATGGGGACAAATTAGCGTATTTCAGAGGTTAATTATATGAATAAAAAAACTCTGACCTACCTTCTTAAGTTCTGGAGTTATACAGGAAAAATTTCGAATTCTTCCTTTGCCTATATCTTTTTATTTCACGAAGGTTTTTCTTAAATTTTGCCACTTTTCCATTGCAACTTTTTTGTAGCCTTTCCAAATATCTGACTTTTCATTTTCAAATACGGACCTGTATTTTTTATTGCATTTTTTCAAACGCCAAGAGTCATGTTTATGGTTATATTGGCGTTCTATTTTTATCTGAATCATGAAGTGTTTTTTTAATATTGAACTAATACTAATATTGAACAGTAATAATAATATATTAATATTGGATTATTCTATGATATTTTTTTTAAATTAAACCTGGAATTTAAAAAAAAATGTTGAAATTTTACTGAATATAGTTCAATATTCCCAAGACACTCTGTAATTGAGATGAAAATACTACGATAATGTGAAACATGACTCTTGGCATTCAAAAAAATGTAATAAAAATACAGGTCCGTATTTGAAAATTAAGTTGAGGGTGCCCAATCTATACGATACATTGTATATAATTTTTATTCAGATATTTGGATAGCCTACAACAGGCAATGGCAAAGTGACAATTTGTTCAAAAAAATTCCTGAAAACAAAGTTATAGGCAAATGAAGAATTTCGAAATTTTCGATTTTTTCTGTATAACTCCAGAACTAAAGAATCTAGATCAGATTTTTTAAATTTATATAATTGACATCTGAAAGATGCTACCTTGCCCCCATTTAACCATCCTTCTATCTCTTACAGTTATCGAAATCCCCATGCATAGACTCGAATATGAATAGCCCTGTTGTTACGGAAAAACACGCTCTGAATTACAAATCTAGAAAAGTCGAATGAATTATACATAAACGTAGCCAACTAGTTTCAATTCAAGATTCACGTAATTCGTTCCGATCTAAAATATGCCGATATTATAGATTTCGCAAATACCGACTTAGAAGCGTAGACTCCGCAACCCTCCCAATTAATTACTTCTTGACAAGAAACTATATAAATTAAGATGTGACCATTAGGACAACCAAGCTAGTTAGTCGAGTATGTTAAGTACGCTGGCTAGTATTTGGGAGGTCTCGGGTACAAACCCCGGGGCCGACTGGTCTGCCATGAGTTATTTCAGAGGTTTTCTCATGGTAATGTAAGTCACTGCTTGCAAACTTATAAGGCGAATGCTGGGCCAGTATTAATCCTCTGAACCCTACCCACACTTCCTATGTTCCATAAATATCCCGTCTCACCTAGCCTTAATGCACTTGTACATACAAGTGTATCCTCTGATCTGGCTGAAGGAGTTAATCCCAAACTCAAGCTGCCCGCCCCTCTGACACATACTTCAGGGAGGAATGAAACACGTGTGTTTCCTTTTTTTTTTTTTCATTAGGACGACATTGTGCTATAAATAGTTAGTAGAGTTATATAGAGATTTTTGATTTGTCAGTACACTCGGGTAGTTTTAATTTTTAACTTCTAGTAAAGTTATTGTGCAAAGGAGGACATATCACGGTAAGTAATCATTTCATGATTTCAGAAGCCGCCATTATTATAGTTTTTTATGATTTTCTTTCGTATATTTTTTGTTCCATTTTGCAGGTGATTTTTATGTTCACATTTATTTCTTGATATGCTTTTGGGGTGCTTAATTTTCTGAATATTTCATTTACAACGAATTCTCGACTCTGGGATAATTTAATTGATTTTTAACTTCAGCATTTTATATTTTGGATTAATAGCAGAATGAAACTTTGGGAAGTTTAACAAAAGTTATTTTGTGGCGAATTTTATATAAATTCAAATTTTGTTTGTGAGTTAACTTCCTATTTCTCTTCAAGAAAATAATCCATATTAGTAATTTTTGTAATTACGTGACCCAGACAGAAACCCAAGAGTTGAGAATTACGTTCGTTCGAACACGTGGCTTACACTATTGAACCTCTTTCATTCCTCCTTATTTTGGAGTTTTATTATTGGACCTGTTTTGGATTACTTATTTTGGAGCCGTTATTTTGGGTCCAGTTTTGAAGGCGACGAAATACGTCAATAATTGGAGACACACGCCGCCCACGAGGTCAAGATTTTAGAGGCAGTCCAACCCACTTCCATGAAAAATAATTTAGCATCCGTTTGGCGTCTTCTGGAGCATCAATCCCAGCTACATTATTAGATAGAGAATTCCGAGCTAATCTACTACCCAAGGGACACCGAATCTATATATTTAAGGTCACGTAAAGTTAATTAACAACTCAATGTAAGCTGATAGTTAAATATATTTATTATTTTATTCAGCGTTTTATTGTTTGAGGTTTAAGATAATTTTGTTACATATATATTTCTTTTCAAAATGTTATCATTCTCTAAAGAGCGTTTCAGTGATAGACATACTATAGCTCCGTGTTTCTTCGCTGAACTGTGAAGGAATGTTGCTGGGAAAGTATATCATCATTTCACATGCCACACGGGCGCCTTCGAGTGGAGATTAATTTACTCACCTTATTTGTGAGCTACTTGAAAGAGTCTTGATCATTTAGAGAATAGAGTCAATTATTTCGAGTATTTGTTCGAGTCGAGTCCCACGTGGGTAGAGAAATCGAGAGAATGCGAACGATATCTTCCAGGTATGTTAAACTGCGGTAGCAAAATCCTTCGATTGTTCTCATATCGTGCCCGGAATTTTTACTATAGAAAATGGATTTCTGTTTATAAACGCCCACGTCGAATAAAGGTTCGCTACCTATACAAGTATTCTACCCGATAGATTTAAAAATTTGATATCCTCCAGTAATAATTCAGCTGCTTGCCTTGCAGATACTTATGATGGGATCGATAAATAAATGAGACAGTAATTGTCATCATATTCATAAATTTGTTTATTCAACCGGTAATATCATGTAATTGATACACGATGCCTTTCTTCTATGTTGTTGGTAAAAAGAATATATATATATATATATATATATATATATATATATATATATATATATATATATATATATATACATTTTCTGCATTTCTTGATGTTGTATCATTTAGGGGTTGAAAGAGGGTGAAATGTGTTTTTCGTATATTGGCTATTTTTGGCTGATTCTCGCAAAATAATGGACTTAGCGATCCCGCTCTTTCACGAAAATGTTAAGTAAAATCAACTCTAGAAAGTAGTTTCTCAGTTTTCTGAAATTCCATCATTTAGGGGTGCAAAAGGGGTAAGTCTGTTTTTTTTATATTGGCTATTTCCGGCAAAATAATCGACTTAGCGATTCCGTTCTTCCACTACAATGTTCCTTATAATTTTATTAAAAAACCATTTTCTGCATTTCTTGATGTTGTATCATTTAGGGGTTGAATGAGGGTGAAATGTGTTTTTCGTATATTGGCTATTTTTGGCTGAATCTCACAAAATAATGGACTTAGTGATCCCGCTCTTTCACGAAAATATTAAGTAAAATTAACTTTAGAAAGTAGTTTCTCAGTTTTTTGAAATCCCATCATTTAGGGGTGAAAAAGGAGTGAGTCTGTTTTTTTTATTGGCTATTATTTATATTGAAAATTTTAATTTAATACATGTTAACAAATTGGATTTTTATACAAATAAACAAATGATTTGATAAATTTTATCCTTTATTTAATTGTCTTCACCATGCTCGAAAACCATAAAGCGCCACGAGTACATGTTTAAAAAAAATGATTAAATAAAGTATAAACTTTAAAATAAAACATACTTGGCTTATGTTTCACTATATGAAAATATTTAGATACTGTATTTAGCAGTAAAGAATAGTCGACATGTTTCGAGTTATGAACTCATTATCAAGACTACAGGAGAGTATTACATCTTATTTTATAAAACAGACACAGCAAGGGGTAATTGACTATTATGGGCGGAACTTATTTTGAGAATTTCAAGAAGGTCAAGGCGCTTTCTTTCGTTACCTGAATGTAACAATTGGGTTTGGTTGAAATCCAGGAAGTGATTAAATTTTATACAATGTTCGGAGAAGCCAGTGGTATTTTTATTTTGTAAAATTGACTTTTTATGTTCTTCAACACTAATGTTTATATTCCTTCCTGTTTGTCCAATATAGAAAGCAGGGTATTCGTCGCAAAATATTTTGTAAACACCACTGATTTCTCCGATGTTAGATTTTATAGAATTATTGACCGAGAATGACTTCAAGTTTCTTTTATTTGTACAAATTGTTATAACGTTATTTTTCGATAGTCTGTTACAAATTTTGCTACTCAAATTCGGCACATAATTTATTGGGAAGTATTTTTGTTCTTCATTAATAGTTTATTTTACATAGTTACATTAATACTCGTTATCTCACTATCTCTACTACCTCAATTTCCAAGTATTTTCTATCATTTTGGGGGCCTTCTTCATTCATATATCTCTGAAAATCACATTTTCTTCTTAATATTTATGATTAATTTCTACAAATTTCAAACTTGACTATATCATAAAATGATTCATTGTTTTCTATTCAACGCACAACTGCAAATATAAGATATTAATATTTTTCACTTTCAAATTAAAAAACGTTAGATATAACTTTGAAATGTCAAAATTTCCGAATTA
This sequence comes from Cynegetis impunctata, assembly GCA_030704885.1. NCBI lineage: Eukaryota > Metazoa > Arthropoda > Insecta > Coleoptera > Coccinellidae > Cynegetis > Cynegetis impunctata. Next base: position 9,276 of record JARQZK010001059.1, read on the forward strand.
AATTAAAGCAGAATACTAATAGTTCTTCCTAAAGTACTAATTGAATAAATTAAAGAACGTTCTGTGTTAGTCGGCAACATTTCTTCCTCTGGTTTTTCCATCTCGAATCCGTTCCTTTGTTAGAACCCCCTTAACAAACAATACCATTATTCCGTAATCAGGAAAATTGCTGCCTGTAAAAAAGTCTCGTTACCGAGTATCTTCAACCGGCGAAATCTCCTCCGCTCGAAACGTGAGACACGGCAGTCGGCAATTCGCGTTCTTCCGGATTCTTTGTCTTCGCACTTCCGTTTTCGCTAAACGTTTCGAGTTGTTACGCGACAAAAAAGGGGAGGAAGTTTCGGAGAGGCCTCTTTTTCCGACTCTCTTCGCAGATGAGTTTCGAATGTAGATGCCGACGATAGAGACGGGAACGTCCCGTCGAGATGTTTTTCATTGTTCGTTGTGCAATTCGACTTTTTGTCTTTCACCGACAGAAAACCTCTAGCGTTACTATCACACGAAATTTCATGTGAAATGCCCAAAAACTGATCTAGGAACGCGTACTCGAGTGGGATAATAAGAAAAACATTGAGCCACTTGATTCGCTATTACTTTTTTGCTATAGTAACGATAAATCACTGTAAGATAATTTACAAGTAGATGAATGAGGCAGATGCTGATGTGGGAACTTCTAAAATCAGTAATTGTTGATTAATAGTATATTACATAATAAGTGTGGTAACTAGGTTTTTAGCACACGCTGAGTGAAGTTTGAAAAACGAGCCGCAGGCGAGTCTTTTCATTCACTTAAGTGTGCTAAAAACCTTTACCACGCGAGTTATTTATACTATTTTATCTACAACCGTTCGTTTTGATTAAATACGAATTAATTATAGTCTGAAATTTCCCAACTTGGTCACCAGCAATGTTTTAACTTTTTTTATTGTTATGAAAATTAGGATGTCATAGCGACAAAAAAAGCAACGCCACTTTGAGGTTGTCAGTCAAAATGTCAGTCGGAAATATGGAGATTTCACGGCTAGTTGAAGCTGCTACGGCGAACTTGCTACCACAGAAATGCGGAATTCGCTACGAAAAGGCCTATGGTATGTTAATCGAATGGTGCTCCCATAAAAAAAGTGGATAACATTAATGAAGATCTATTAATTGCCTATTTTGAAGATAAGTTCAAGGAAAAGAAGTCGCTTTGGTGCTATTATTCAATGCTGAAGTCCACCTTGTCCATAAAAAAGAACATGCAGATAGACAAATTTCCAAGATTTATAGCTTATTTGAAAAGAAAAACCATAGGCAATAATAATAATAATAATAGTTTTTACCGCACTAGTGCGTTAAAGTAATAGTTACCGCTCTAATATGGGTGTGTAAAAACATAATTTACGCACGGTTGTAGATAAAGGAATATTTAAACCGAAAAAAAACTTCACAGTTTTTTATTTTCACTATATATTTTGTTTACATGACAATTGTTTCGCCAAACACAGTGGCTTCTTCAGATGGTTTACATGATAAAAGGCGCAATTTTGTAGCAATAATAATAATAATAATAATAATGTTTATTACATCCATTTAGACAATTACATAATTGTGTTGGACACGTCAATATTAATTAATTAGTAATTAGTAATAATTAGTTATTCATAAGTGATATGGTTATCGGTCAGGTACTCCCTTACACTATAGTAACATTTTGTCAGGAGCACCGACTTCATAACTTTCCTAAACCTAGCATGACCAAGGCATTTCATCGAGTAAGGTAGATGATTAAACAGTTCAATGCACTGATAAGCTGGTGAGTTTTCATACCTGGCGGAACCATGTTTAGGGATAGAAAGAATTTCAACATTTCTTGTGTCATAACAATGAAAACTACCCAATTTTATAAACTTAATTCCATTTTCCTTTACATGGAGTAGACACTTATATATATAAATACAAGGTGTAGTTAATATTTTATTTACAATAAATGCACGCTTGCAAGATTCTCGAGGTCCTAGTTTAAAAATTGTTCTTATTATACGTTTTTGTGCTATGAAGACTCTTCGACTATCAACAGAAATACCCCATAACATGATATTATAATTTATGTGACTATATGCAAGCGCATAATAAACTTCCATAATAGACGCAGTAGATAGACAATTTTTTATTCTATTTATGGCATAGAATGCCGAATTCAGTTTTTTAGCCACAGAATCTACATGTAGAGACCACCTGAGGTCTTGGTCCAACAAAATTCCCAAAAATTTAACGTGATCACACAAAATAATTTTGTCGTTTTCAAATTGGAATGAACACTTCATTATCTATAGTAATATCGGGTCGATTGAAAAATAAACATTTTGTTTTAGTGGTGTTCAATGTTAAAGCATTAGATTCACACCATTTTTTAAATTCTTTCAGTAAGAGTTTACATTTATTCGATAGTCTCTCAGGATCACGTGCTGTAATAGCAATCGAGGTATCATCGGCAAAAATAGTCAGCCTATCCGCCTCTAGATAATCGGGCAAATCATTTATGAATAAAAGAAACAAGAGTGGACCGAGCACAGAGCCCTGTGGGACTCCCAGATCAGTACTTTTCTCGTCAGACCAATGATCCTTTATTTTTACCTTCATTCGCCTTTCAGAAATGTAGCTCTTCATCCAGTCAAGAAAGATACCCCTAAATCCCAGATTGTACAACTTATTTAAGATAAAATCAAAAACAAGACAATCAAAGGCACGTGACAGATCAAAAAATAATCCTCCAACATGTAGACCACAATCTAATGACTCATATATAAATTCAACATAGGAAATTACTGCAGATTGGGTAGATCTGCCGGATCTAAAACCATGTTGACAATCATTTATTACATTAAATCTGTTAAGATATAGCATCATTTGATCAAGAACAATCTTTTCGAAAATTTTGGAGAAAACACTCAAAACAGAAATAGGTCGATAGTTGTTAATGTCCAGAGGATCATCCCTCTTATAAACTGGGACAACAGTAGCCAGTTTCAAGGAAGTAGGAAATCTACCCGAACAGACAGACGAATTTATTAAGTAACACAGCGGCTCAGCAATGAATTCAGAAATGAGTTTTACTATTTTAGTAGAAATAGAATCAGCACCTGTGCTCTTCTTGTTTTTAAGAGATGCAATAGCATTCAACACATCGTTTGCTGTTACGGGGTGGAAAAAGAAAGTATTTTCCACCATAGGATGAACTGTACATGATACTGACAATGAATTTCCATAATGTTTCTGCAAACTTATTTTATTTATGTTAGAAAAATGCTCACCGAATACCACAGCTACATCGGCAGGTTCGGATAATAGAGAGTCATTTGTTTGAAGCTTAATAGTATTAGCCTCACTCAGTATTCGCCCAGTCTGCCGGTTTACAATCTTCCACACCAGTTTACTTCTATTACTTGTCGTGTTAAATAGACCATTATAAAAGTTTAGTTTTGTTTCTCTCAGCTTATGCCTATATTGCGTCCTTGCAAGATTGTACATGGCTAGGGAACCCTCTGTATTTATATTCTTATGAATCCAATAGGGCTGAGACTTTGTATCTAGGTAATTTTGTATGATATCTTGAATAGATTTTGTTTTGGTTCGAATTGGTTGGGGGATTGACCCCCCTAGGAGAGAAAATAAATTTTGTTTACACGATAAAAGGCGCCATCTTGGGACCATAGGATTGAAACTTTGTAGGTAGGCAGTTTCGTATGGTATCTTGGATGATATTTATTTTTGTTCTTCAGGTAATTCTGAAATTTGCTCGAAAATTTATAAAAATATCGTTGTCAACTTCTCTGTTGCGAAATATTCAATGCTTGTTTTCATTTTGTTAGCGATATTGAATAATTTTATCTCATAGTGAAAGCGAGAGTTTACTAATTATCTTCAAGCGAATTGAAATAGATTGAAAGAATTAATTTCGACCAAAACTGTAACTTACTGATACCAAATTTCATCAATAATCTTCTGAGTATGCTCTATTGAAATCATGTTATTCATTCATGATAAATTATCTATCTTTCTACTTCACAAAACACAGAAGCTTCGAAAACTAAGTGCGGACCTCGGCGCAAAATTCGCTTTCAATAGAAAACCCAAATGTCATGCCATTAACGGAACTTTTCAAGAAATTAATGAACTTTCCCGCAATGAAAAACGACTGGCGTAGTAAATATACTTCCCCAAATATTCATCACGATTTAATATTGGCCCGGAAACGCAAACCAAATTGGAAAGGCATCTTTTATTCGTAGACTATACTATAAATATTACAAAAGCATGACGGTTTTCACGCGAGCAATATGGAGATACCCCTTCTTCGAGTTGGTGTTCCAATGCCATAAATAAAATTTTATTCGCTTCCGAAGCCGTTTTAGGGCGTACGAATATAAAGCTTCTTTATCACCCCGCGCTTTCGCCAAATTGTCGAGGCAATATTTCAGGAAAATCGTTTATCTTTTTATTTGTTCCCATATAATTTCCGATGAACATGAAATATAATATGCAGTCTTAAGAAAAATGGATATTTATTGATTATGTAGGTTTCCATGTCAACAACAGTTTTTCTCAAAAACATTTTCGGGAAATGCGAATTGTTATTTTAGACGTGCGTTATGGCGCTACGGTTATGTGGAAAATCAAACGAAAGTTAATTAAACGGTATATCAGGAGAATATTATTTTTTTCAATGAAATTGGTTTCGAATTCATCTCAATTTTCTGTTACAAATCTACCAATTAAATTTGATGAAATTCGTATATTCAGGTCGCATTACAAACCTGATTCTCTCTGTAATTGAATTTTATAACTGAATACATCGGAAACTCATTTATTTATCAATATTTGAGGAAAAATATGCAGAAATCAAATAATTCTGACAATAATAAATAACAACAAAACAAAATACAATTGATAGATTAGAATACGGATCCTATATCTCGATAGTATTTTATTTTGTCATCGTTTTCTATTTTCAGAATTGTTCTATTGTATTATTCTTCGTATGAAGTCATTAAGAAGAATATTGAGACATTAAGAAGAAGGGATTTTGTTTACTCTACTGACCGCCAACACAATAATTTCCAATCCTTCTAATATATATATATATATTTTTGAAAATGCAACAATCATTGTCTTACAGTGCCGGAAAATGCGAGCAATATGAATAATTTTTACATGTTCGTAACAATTAGAATACTTTTGGCAATGGACCGAAACATATACGTTAAGTAAATAAAGCAATTTTAATTGAATCAAGCAGTTTTTATTTAATAGGTGTCCGATATTGTACAGTCACGATTCTTTGAAAAATTTAATTTAATTTTTGTGGTTCGTAAATAATTTTTGAAATAAATATATATATATATATATATATATATATATATATATATATATATATATATATATATATATATATAAATATATATATATATATATATATATATATATATGTAGGAGGAACAAAAAAAATTTTTTTTTCCTCCTAATTCGAATCGTGGAGTAGGCAGATTGAGGCCACGATTCTGAATTATTCCCCTTCTTATTCTCCTGAAGATGGCTTCGCAAAAGGAGCCGAAACGTCGAGATTTTTCAAATCTTTCACGCGGTTCATTCCGTGAACCAAGTTTTTCAAAAATATATATTTATATATATATATATATATACATATATATATATATATATATATATATATATATATATATATATATATATATATATATATATATATATATATATATATATATATATATATATATATATATATATATATATATATATATATATATCTATATATATTTATATATATATATATATATATAAATATATATATATATATATATATATATATATATATATATATATATATATATATATATATATATATATATATAAATATATATATATATATATATATATATATATATATATAGGGTGAGTCAGTTTTTTACTATCTTTTGAAGGACATTTTTTTATGATGAAAATCTCATATAAATATATATTCATATATGTTTATATATGAATTATACATCGTTTCAGATGATATACAGGGTGCCAAAGTTTTATGTTTCTCTATTTTTTTCTAAGTTTCCTCCTATAATTTTCAAAATAATTGAATGAAATTTGGCACACCTATTTCACTTCAATAACTCAATATTTGGGGCTATTAAGCGTTTTTGAATACCTACAGGGTGATACACTTTTGGGGATCGTACCCCATTCAATCCTCTCGAACTTTTATGCGTGCCATCTCTGCTTGAAATATCAATTTAAATTCTCTCTTTATTTTGGATTCTTTTTGCTCTCTTGTATGTTTTTCGAAAACTGCATGTATGTCGAGATAAATGCCAAAAAGAAATGACTTGTGATGAAACTTTATATCTTGAACACATTCTATTTGACATTTATAGTTAATGACTAAAAGAATTACTGATGAATTGACATGTGATAAACATATTACACTTCAATAACTCTATATTTGGGGCTATCAAGCATTTTTGAATACCTACAGGGTGATACACTTTTGGGGTCGTACCCAATTTAGTCCAGTGAATAGAGGAGGATTACCTCCTTACAAACGGTCTGGTAGTTCTGAAGTTTTTATATTGTATTATTATATATATATATATATATATATATATATATATATATATATATATATATATACCCAAAATCCATAAATACCCGGGTATTTTGGGTATTTATGAAGTCGATTGAAATTCATTTATATTTACCCCTAAATATGTTATTGTTATCATTACATGATAAATTAGGATAGTCTATAACACCTTTTAGAGTAACTTGAAGCTTTGCTAGTACCTTTTATTTAATGATTTAGCACTTTTTTTTAAATAATACGTGACTCACAACACACAAGAAATGACTTGGGGTAAGGTGGGTAGGGGAGAGGAGGCTGGGTGTGCAGTAATAAAACAAGCCTGTGATGCTACCTGGGATTGAGAATGCTAGAAACTAAACACTCCCTATGAAATGAAATCAAGACAACACCTCATCAGAGAAATAGTGAACCTAAACCTACTTCTACTGTTATTAAATTATGATAGTTAAAAATTTTATTGTATAAATGGCTTGGAAGGCTAGACAGACCTAAGGCCTGATTGGCATAGGCAGAATACTAAAAGCAATTATTATTAAACTTTTCTGTGTTACCGCTTAGTTGGAAACAATAATATATTTGGATAAACCTGCCATCTTACAGATTGAATTTTAATTATTTTCTTAAGTTGTTTACACATAGGCCATAGGCCACTACTAGGTTAAATTTTCCTGTCTTTCTAAATAATAATTATTACTTTACAAATTATTTTTCTTCACTTTCAATAAAATAAATTCATCTATCTATCATAGAAATTAAAAAATCATAAGTAGTCAGGACCAGTGCAACCATGCGACCAGGGTATTTATGCCGATTATGCTTTATGCTCAGACCTGGGTATTTATGGCGATTATACCCAGAAGTAAAATGCTAGTAGTGACCATATGAAATTTTGTTTAACACATTTTATCATCATTTTACTATCCTTACAGGGTAATAATTGCAAAAAAACATCTCAATCTTCTCTAACTTTAATAAAAATTATAAATACCCAATTTATATTTACCTACCCACTGGGTATTTACCCGGCCCACATCACTATATATATATATATATATATATATATATATATATATATATATATATATATATATATATATATAGATATATATATATATATATATATATATATATATATATATATATATATATATATATATATATATATATATATATATATATATATATTCATGGATTTATGGAATAAATTCATCTAAAAATTAATGTTATTTTTGTAATGATGGATAATTATACGTAGATATATTTTGAATAAGTGATACAATAGTTATTAACGATTATTTCCATTATATATATTCATGTTGATATTGCTATCAGAATATATATTGCATCAAACATAGCTCTGAAGAGAATATTGTTTTTTTCCTACTGAATTCTGAATAAACCTCGTTTGCCTGAAAAGATCATTGTTTTAAATATTAAGTAATAATACATCCTAATATAAAGAATTCAAATTTTTTCCTTAATTCAATTACTTTAAAAACTTGTTCATGTATGCAACTAGGCCTGCTATTCAACAGATATTTGTTTATTTTCTCACATGAACGTCGTCGTTTGTATACCAGCGCATTCGCCATTTCGTCGAATTTGGTACAAATATTTACTAAATTAGAAATTTCCACTCTTCTCATTCAAATTAAAAAAGTATTGCATTACTTATATTTCTCGAAAAATGGTTCTCTATTGTAATAGTGAACAATTCAAACAATCGAATTGAATTGTCATTTACTTGGTGAGAGTTCATAACTTTATAAAGAAATAAAAAAAAACTACTTTTCACAGGTTGAAAAGGTGTGAAAAGTTAGTTTTTTTATTTCTTTATGAAGTTATAGATTCAAATGATTCCTTTTTCATCCTGTGCTCTATATATTATTCATTAAAACAACCATCAGAAATGATTCAGTGCGTGTAAAGATCTGATGATTCAAGTGAAATAACGATGAAAATATAATGTGATTTTCCTGAAAAGAAGATGTTCAACACAAATGACATCGAGCACTTCCAGCTGCTCTTTGAAAGGACGTCTTCAATTTATTCATGGGCATTTCTGTCGGGGACATTTAGACAGGATAAAAATTGGTTAATGGCGTATGAGGAAGGAAAGAACTACTGAACGATCCGCCATTCGTGAAATTTATGATAAATGCCCTAAGTTCTGACGTCCGAAATGGGTAGTCTAGACTTGGTAGGTAAAAAGTTGGATAAACTTCCTCTTCGTGGAGAGTAGGGGAAACTGAAAGCCGGGAAAATTGAGTTGAAGATTTGTCATATATGTTAATGGTCATTGCATTACTTTTTCATATAGAGTCTATATCCTACAATTCGCATCATTTATTTTCAAGCGGTGAAAAATTCATATATATATATATATATATATATATATATATATATATATATATATATATATATATATATATATATATATATATATATATATATATATATATTGAAATATTTAGTGTTACGACCTTAGTAAGATATTATTTATACAATGATACAGGCTTACAATGTAGTCATTCTGGGAGTCTCGAAAGCCCAACCTGCACATTATCCTCAAGACCCTTTTTTGAATGAGAAAAATTTCTCAGCACTAGGCACAGAGAGGTAGGATAGCCTTCCATAGACTTCCCGCCGCGAAAGAAGATACCCTGAGTCTTGCTATGATTCAGAATTAGACCATTGTCGTTACACCACTTATCTACAGCCAAAACCGCATCTCTACCCGCCTGAATACAGGATGCGATATTCCTTGATATAACCAAGAAATTGCTATCGTCAGCATAAAAAATTGACCTACAATTATCTGATGGCTTTATGTAGCAAAGAGAGTTTACAAAGACAATAAAAAGCAAAGGACCAAGCACACTTCCCTGAGGAACGCCTCTAGTAAGATGTCGCTCCTCAGAGGAGTGAACTGTACCATTTTAAGTGAGAACAACTCTCTGACGACGATTGCTCAGGTAGCTCTCGACAAACCTCAAGGAGATATCTCTAACGCCATATAGCTCAAGCCTAGAAAGTAAGGCCTTATGCCCAATAGAGTCAAAAGCCTTAGTTAAGTCGAACATCAATGCCAATGGAACCTCGCCATGAAGTAAAGACTTGAGATGATGAAAATAGGCCTACGGATTTCAACTAATAAGTAGTAGATATCCTCAAATATATTATTCGTTGAATATTTTCGAATATGAGTATATAAATCGTGTATTCAAAAAGTAGGCTGAAGGACTCATTGTCGATGGCATTTTTCTCAGCAATAAAAGACCGTTATTATTATTGATTCGTGTAAGCCTGCTTATTTAGTTGAGTTAAAAATTCTGAACAATTTGGTCTTCCTCTAGTGTAAAGCTCGTGTTGGGCGGAATACAGACATATCAAACTGTAGATAACATGGAAAAAGAGGCAGCTGTTTCAGCAACTCAACTTGAGCAAGGACTAGCATATGCGTCCCACTGAAAATCGACAAAAATCCACCCCTGTCGGAAATTAGTCGACCGAGGCGAACCAAATTGAATTTACATGGGTTTGATTAAAGTAATTAATTAGAATGAGCAACGAGAAACAACGGGGCATTTTCATAACGGGATGGCGTGACTGGCGACCAAATTAAAAGTTTACCGAAACGAGACAATATCTGCTGTCGTACCTTGACTCGTGCGATTTCCGTGTAGCGTGCTTTGTTCAACAACGGCGAGTGGAAAGCCAACTAGATTGGATGGAAATTGGCGAAGGCGTTTTGTTTTGTTATGAGAAGCTATTTAAATGCATCACGGTCAATATGTTTTAGGTACTGAATAATTTATTTATATAGTTCTTTGTTAAGCATGCTAGGTAAAAATTATTTTTGAAATCATTATTTTCAATCGAAATTACCTAATTACACCGATTTTCAATCAGAAATAAAAGGTTGAAAATTTATATTATATCTCGTAGGGTCTGACGGAAAATATTTTGACAATAAAAAAAAACTTTTATCGATCAAAGGTTGGTTTCAGTATGTGATTTGGGTTGAAAATAACCATGCTGATGATAGTTTTCGTCTCGAATGTTTATTGGACTATACAGAAGATTGTTTTTTCAGACAATTCAGCTTTGACATACTAAAATCTTTTCCTGATGTCTGATGGAGTTTTCAGTTCGTTCCGGCATAGATCTTTCCTTTCTGTATAATATACTAAAATTTCAGACCGCTAGCATTTTTCGTTTGGAAATGAATAATTTTTCGGCGACCATTAAATTTCGATTTTTCGCACCACCCACATGGTCAAATAAGCATGCTAAGTGAAAACTATTGTAGAAATCATTATTTTCAATCGAAATTACATAATTAAACCGATTTTTGATCAGAAATAAAAAGTCGAAGGTGGTAGGGGTTGACGAAAAATTTTTTGAAAATTAAAAATTTTTTGAAAATTAAAAATTTTTTGAAAATTAAAAATTTTTTGAAAATTAAAAATTTTTTGAAAATTAAAAATTTTTCGAAAATTAAAAATTTTTTGAAAATTAAAAATTTCATGCTGATGATAGTTTTCTTCTCGAATGTTTATTTGACTATATACAGAAGATTGTTTTTTCAGACAATTCAGCTTTGACATACTAAAATCTTTTCCTATCCTTTAATAACAATAATAATATCCGTTTATTTAGTCCAAAAACTATTACATTAATCCTACAAGTTTTTTAACCACTTAAATTAATCCATCATTGCCATATATATAATTCTACAAATTTTTTTAAAATTCATTATTGCATTTACATTATTTTAAAGTTGTTGGTAAATCATTAAACAACTTAATTCCATTACTTAATGTGGATTTATGCATTAATGTGGTGTTATATGTATCAATAAATATATCATCTCGATGCCTTGTCTCATATTCGTGCACATCGTTGACATACTGTATTTTATCACTTAAATAAGTTGGTAACATTTGATTTTTTATTTTGAATATAAAATTCATATTCCTTATTCTTTCTGTATAAGATACCAAAATTTCAGACCGCTAGCGTTTTTTATTATGAATAATTTTTTGGCGACCGTTAAATCTCGATTTTTTGTACCACCCATGGTCAAATAAGCATCCTAGGTGAAAACTATTGTCGAAATCATTATTTTGAACCAAAATTACCTTATTAAACAGGTTTTCAATAAGAAATAAAAGGGTGGTAAAAAGATTTCACTCATTTTAATTACCAGATGTTCTAGTTGGCATGACAATTTCAAAAATTTATCGATGTATACTCTTAAAAATTCCCCCAGTTTTACATGGTTGTCATTTATCTCAAAGATTTCTTTCTCAATTTTCGATCTTTATTCGCCAAAAATTACAGCAGATGTTTTATCTTTATTTAAAATAAGCTTATTCTTAGCAAACCAGGAATTAAACAGAATTTAATTCATCAACATTGGTATAAATGGAAAAAACTTGTTTATCAATTATAGTTCCACAAACTGTTCATTGTCCGTTTCAATTAAATACGTAATTTGATTGCCGTAGATTGTCCGTCCGCACACTTCACTCGCAATAACCGTCTCAGAAACGAATAAATCAATCAAGGTATGCGACTTCCTCACGTGATCGCGCGAAATTGACCGGAGTTGTTTACACGCCCGATTTGATGCTTCGCACTGTTGATTGATAGACAACTAACGCTCGACGCGAACAACTGTTCGTACGATTTCCTGAATCAATATCTCAATTTTTTTTTTCTTCCGAACTTATCATGCGTTTTACGAAGAGTGGCGAATCAGGTGATCGAATGGCAGCCAGATTCCGGGCAATGAAATAGTTATTTATGTACCGAGTGCGTTAAATAGACCCTAACGTACGGAAGGTAACATTCAGCCCAAAGGACTTTGGCCCGAGGGATGAATGTTGCCCGATGGGCGTTAGGATCTAGTAACGCATGTGGTGCATACAAAATTTTATTTTTCACGAAATAATTATTTTATTATAATGAAGAATCGATTTTAAAATCGGTTCATTGCTCCTATACTTTCCATTTTCCTTCTCATAGTAGGCATGTCATTTGTTGATACTTTGACGTTTGTGAATATTTTTGTCATCATATTTAGCGAATGTCATTTCTGCTTTCTTTGTGTAGTATTATAGAAATAATGGAAATGAAAATGAATTTACCCAAGAATATCATCGAAAATGCAGCCAAAGCTGCGAATAATTCATTGCCGGAGAAATCCAGAGTAGTATACGACAAGGATTATGAAGTATTTAATCAATGGAAGTTGCTTCATTTCTCCTTGTACAATAAGCGGGCGTTATGATCCATAATGCCCGTTCATATCGCCCTAGGGCATAATGAGTGTATTTATAGCAACCGTATCTAAGGTAAAATCAACAAATAATATAAAAGTGAAAAACAATAGTATCTTGTGTATCAAGTAGTGATAATATAGATTTTTTTACGCAAGCGAGGGGTTAAAAGAAATTCGGGAGCAGCAGAGCTCAATCATTAAGGTCGTATTTTCGTCTTCATTTTTGCTCTATTTTCACACACAAATTCTCAACCCCCTTAGTCAATTTGGAGAGGACTGTGGAGGCGGGCAATACCTTAAACTCCACGAAAAACTATAAAATAGCGGTAGTCAAGGAAAATAGTCGAAACCACTAGAATGCTCTTCTCTAACTATCAACTTCGACCCTGTAACTCAATTTGGAGGGGTTCGGGGTTTCCAGATATATATATATATATATATATATATATATATATATATATATATATATATATATATATATATATATATATATATATATATATATATATATAATTTCTCAAATTGGACTTCTACTTAAAATTCTATAGCCAACAATTTGTAAACAAATGTGGGTTACAGCCTTTTATATATGTATATGTATATGTATACATATATATATATATATATATATATATATCCGCATATAATGGACTCTAGCGGACAAAGAGATGTAGTTCATTATATCCGAGTGTTCATCTTATGAGAATCAGACAACACATGATAAGAGAACTACATTTAATTGCTAAATATGGTTTACAAAATATTATTTCTTAAAAAAATCAGTTATTTTACTTTGAACGGAGTGTTTTTCCATATAATTGTTCTGCAAAATAAGTTTAACTTTATTTAATTTTGAAAACATTTCACTTCTGTTTTCTTGCTGGAGGAAATAGCATATTTTTGAAAAGTTCAGAGACAAATACGACGCAACGTACCGAATAACATTCACAGAGCTGCAAGCCCCAAACGCTAAGTCGAAAGGTCGAAAGAACTGCATAATATTGCATCAGAACACATCGTGCTGGGGAAATCACAGAAAAAACTCGCTTATCATAGACTAATTCGATGAATTCGGTCCACTACAGGCGAGGTTCCATTATAAACGAGTCCATCTTGTCCGAGTATTTTACACGTGTTTAATCCGGGACTTGAAAATTAGTTCATTACATACGAGTTTCCATTATAAGCGAGTACATTATAAAAAGATTATACTGTATATATATATATATATATATATATATATATATATATATATATATATATATATATATATATATATATATTTATATATATATATATATATATATATATATATATATATATATAATATATGTATATATATATATATAATATATATATATATATATATATATATATATATATATATATATATATATATGTATACATATACATATATAAAAGGCTGTAACCCACATTTGTTTACAAATTGTTGGCTATAGAATTTTAAGTAGAAGTCCAATTTGAGAAATTTTCACCGAATAATAATTAAATAGCAATGCAGCGGCTTCCATCGAACCAAATGAAGTGGTATTTGGGACTTTTTTCGAGATGGAAGAGAACTGTCAAAGATTAGGTAAATTTTTCCGAATGCTGCCATTTTTAAGTTGATATTTCTTGCAGATTGAGTTAAAGGGTTGTAATTTGGTAAATAGATTGAGTTCATGTTGAAATACGTTCCTTCGTGTGTAGCAACTCTATTCCTCCACTTCACGGATTTTCTATTTCATTTTCGAATAAAATAAATTATTTCCTTATTTTTATCACAGTTTGCTATTACTCGCGAATTTTTTTTCAATAAAATAAATTATTTTCTAATTTTTATTTGGGTTTACTATTGAAGCTTGTTTTTTCGCACCATAATTTGTTTCGTTTTCATTTCGATGCGATGCACTTCGCTCGAAAATAACAACCGTAGTGACGGAGCTCTGCTGTTCACCTCCATGTATCCGGAGGCTGAATTTGGAATATTGTTCATAATTGATTTCAACATATTCTTTCACTAGTTTGAACAATTTACACTTATGCACCTCCACTAGATACATTTCCTTTCTGAAAGTTTAGACATACCAACATTTTCAGTGAATTTACTCAAATTTTGATAGTGTTGCCTTCAAAAACCAGTGCTTGAGTTAATCGAATGGAATTGAAGGTTTTGTACGAAATTTATCCCGCTATATAGAATATTTATTCTCCATTTGTTTGGTCCGGACACAAAAAGGTACAATCGAAATTTGACGCGCATAAATTACACCGATCGTTTCGAGGGTACAATGAACCATTAATTTGGTAGTATAAACGCGCGTCTTGTATTCTCATTATTTTTTTTTAATATTCGTTCGTACACAATGCTTTCAACTATGGATCGCGATGGGAGAACGCGTTCTGTTTACAATCCTCTCTTCCAGAACCCATTTGCATTGTGATGTCTCTCGTTTATGGTCCAT
>JARQZK010001060.1:0-24442 GCA_030704885.1 Cynegetis impunctata
CCCTTTTTTTCTAACACTGCATTAACTAACAGTGTTGATGTTGGGCCCCCTGTCTCAGTCCTTTCCTCACTTCTATCTCATCACTCAAAATTCTTTCCACTTTCACTGCACATATGGTATCCTGTAATGTCATTTTCACTAATCTCATGATTTTGAAGTCGGTGAGTGTTTTTCAATAAAATCAGCCGAGGATTACAATAATAATAAATTGATTTTTCAATTCAAAGAAATAAAAGCACCTATTGCTCTATTTTTTTCCATATTATAGATATATATATATATATATATATATATATATATATATATATATATATATATATATATATATATATATATATATATATATATAATAACCTTATTACCTGTTAACACTTGGTGGATGGGTATTATCGGCAAGTAAATCTGCTAAAACAAAATTAGTATTTTTTAAATAGTTGATGGAATCCGTCGTTACTACGTGATAATTTAACATGATGAACAAAACTAAATTTAAATTTACTACGTTATTATCACAAATATTTATTTAACACTGCGATTGCAATTTCGGTCACTAGACCATCATCGGGCAGATTGAGTTAAGAACTGAATTCAGTTCTTAACTCAATCTGCCCGATGATGGTCTAGTGACCGAAATTGCAATCGCAGTGTTAAATAAATATTTGTGATAATAACGTAGTAAATTCAAATTTAGTTTTGTTCATAGTATTTTTTATATATTTTCTACTTCCGATTGATACTCCATTTATGAAGAAGAATGATTGGAACTCAAATGAAATATATTTTCATTGAAAACAGTTATGAAAGGATATAAAATTAAAATAAATTGGACCCAACACATTTTCCGTGCAGGAAAAGGATTTGGTGGTTGTAAATGTTAAAAGCTATTTTAAATTTGATATTGCCATGAACAAATAATCCAAAAAGTTTGGCATAGCACTGATGCTTATTGGCCCATAACTCGAGATATTGGCTTTCGAAATAGACTTGGGAATGGGCTTCATATAACATTTTTAAAATGAATGAAACCTTCCATAGGAATTTGACCTATGGAATATAAAAGCAGAGATAAATATTAATTACATTTACTTAGGCATAGAGACAAAACTTCATTACAACAAGATCCTTCATTTATGTCTAAAGGGTTGAGTCTCCTGGACATCATGGATCAGACAACCATGGTCCTGAGAGGAGTCAAATATAGAGTCTTGAAAAACGTGAAAAATCTCCAAAGTTCTTACTCAATTTGAATTTTGTATGACATGCTTTTTACTCCAATATAAGTTACTTCAGTTTGGGGGAGAACTAAGGAGGAAATTAAGATTTTCATATAAAAATCTTTGGGACAGATAGGTTAAGACAAACATATACTAATGTTGGCAATAAAAACAATGTATCCATCTGAGCTGCAATATAAATATTTGACAAAAAGTTGATCAACTAGTTTCTGTAATATTCTAGTGGTTCCCGTCCCTTTTGGTCTCTGGCAAAGGTCTCACAACTTCTGAGACTCAACGTTCCCTTTACTTATTAAAATCGATTTTTCGCTTACGTCCAGCTTCAACAGAAAAGAAGAACTTTTGGCAACCATATTTGCCAAAAATTCCAATTTTGAGTCAGGTCAAAAGTGACCTTCTAATATTCCTGAGGCCGAAATTTTAATGTCAGAATTGAAATTCTGCGCATAATATCTGTTGCACCTTCGAACAACTAGACTGCAGAAAATTGACAGGTCCTGATGGAAGTCCACTTACTTTTTTGGAGATTTGCGTTCCTGAACTTGCACCACCACTATGTCGGCTATTTCAGCTATTCTACCAGTAAAGGTCATATGCATCTATATGAAATATCGTCAAAGTCTATCCAATTCCAAAAGAGAAAAAAAAGCTTGTTTGAAAATTACCGACACACTACTGTTGAAGCTTGAAACTCATGGTTTTCAAAACCAACTAAGTGGGCTGAACCAAAGTTAACTTCATGAAAGGCAAATACGTGCTGTGATTGATATAACACGCTGTTGATGCTGCTGTACCTCAAGGATATATCTTGTCACCGATTTTTTTTTCTTGTAGGTACATTGATGATCTTCCGATGTTTCAAAACAAAATTACGAGCTTCGCTGTTGAAATCATTCTAATAATTGCATATGACTGATAAGCCAGTCACTGCCACTACATATGACCATCAACGTGTTGCACAAACTGAGCCCATAACTAGCAACCTTTGCATTATTTCTAACTGGAAATTTGATAATTAGGTTGCGTCCAAAACATTCGGTCTCTATCATTAACAAGTCAGCTACACAGAGGCTCAGTTATCATTGACGTAATGTCAGAAGGGGTAGATCAATGACTTTTGTGGTTTTTCCGAAAACAAGGAAATTCTATCTGAACTTCAATTTGTTTCGTGCTTTGTCTCAAAACTTGCAATATATAGCAGAACTATAAGAAATAATCGATAAGATACACACCTACATAAAAAATTTAATTGGAAAGAATTTATCTGGTTATTAATGATGAACACCCGGTGTGATTAGGCAGTATTTAACCGTAATTGCTTCTTTTTTTGACTATTATTTAACTCTCTCGTCAAGGCAACTTCATCAAAAAGAAATATTTCGTAACTGATAAGTAATGTAGAAGAGAGTTGAAAACACCCAAATAAAAAGGAAAGCATTTTTTTTCAACATTAAATTGAAATAAGTTTTATTGCTGTAGTCACTTCCTTTTACCATGATGAGTGTATTATTACCTTTAAATTCAACTGTTTCGTGGACAAAGATTTACACACTCTACTTATTGGGTATATCTCCAACTCCTTACATAAATTCTTATAGGACTGGCATTCATCATCAATAATGGGTGGTGGTTCTAAAAAAGAATAATTTTACAATATTGGTATGGACGACAGTGGTCGATACAAAATTAATCAATGAAGTGCATGAAAAAAATCCTAAGTAAAGAGTTTGTTAAAACAGCAATTGAGTTAAGATTACAAGAATAATTTAGTCATTGCACAACATATATAGGTATATGTATGTTGTAAATATAGGTATATGTTGTAAATATATATATATATATATATATATATATATATATATATATATATATATATATATATATATATATATATATATATATATATATATATATATACAGGGTTCCCCAAATTCGATGGCATATTAGAAGTATCTAGAGAACTTCAACTCTGAAGTCTCAACCTGCCTACTCTGAAGAGTAGGCAGTCTAGAGAACGAAAAGAGTTAACGACTTGAAATTCGGGCTACACGTATAAGAGGCTATGATCTACACTTGGAAAATATTATCATCATTGCAACGTTGCCAGATCTACGAGTAACTTATATGCTCACTATGTTTTTTCGAATGGCACACCATGTATATTTTAATATTTTTGTATTCTGTGGAACATTTTGAAACTTTTTTATGAACCATATGACATACCTATCTTGAGCCATTTCCAAAATAAAAATAATTTTTTGAAAAATTTGGCGACAAACATCTCCGAACTGAAAATTTATTTTTTCTCAACTATCCCAGCTAAAGCCCTGGAATTTTTGTTACAAAATTATATAAGGTTGGGTTAACATAATCAATTATGAGGGTCAAGGTATCTCATACCTTACATACGGGTGTTCACAAAATAATATTCTTTGGGTAGAACATGAAAGTGAAATTTATGCATTAATTTCAAATTGGACACCCTATATTTTATAGCAGCATTCAAAGGAAGAACAAATTCCTCAACTAAAAGTATGATATAATATAATACCTATCTCAGGCGGTTCAAGACTTATGAGCAAAAAACTAGAAAAACTCAATTAGAACAAACATAACTTTTCATTCTAGGCCTGAGGGCTATCATGGCAACGCAAATAAATATGTCCGGTTTGCTCACGTTTAACCTCGAACTTTGGCACAGGTCAGGCATTCAAAAAATATATAGACTCTAACCAAAAAGTGAAATAATAATAATAACTAGGTATGCAATGCAAGCTGTTGTTTGCAAATATTGAGCGAAGCAAGCATTTTTTTAACTGAATTTGAGATTTTCAAAAATAAAAGTCATGTCGTCCTTAACCAACATGTATGCTAATGATTGCCGTTAATTTTAGTGACACAAAAGGCCGTTCCGAATCTGCGATTTACATGTTCAACATGTCCGCACATATGTGGGTCTATGTTCCTCTGTTATGACATAAACATAGGTGTTTGTGTCCTAGACATGTCCGCATTCAGGTAGGGGCAGATTCGGAACATACATGTTGGTTAAGGACGACATGACTTTTATAAAATATATAAAATAAGGGTGTCCCTTTTGAAATTAATGCATAAATTTCTCTTTTATGTTCTACCCAAAGTACATTATTTTGTGACCACCCTCATGTGTATTGATCCTCATAATTTATTATGTTAACCTAACCCTATATGACTTTCTAACAAAAATTTCTGGGTTCTAGCTGTGATAGTTGAGAAAAAATAAATTTTTAATTCGGAGACGTTTGTCGCCAAATTTTTTCAAAAAATAATTTTTATTTTAGCAATGGCTCAAGATAGGTATGTCATATAGTTTATAAAAAAGTTTCAAAATATTCCACAGAATACAAAAATATTAAAATATACATGGTGTGCTATTTGAAAAAACATAGTGAGCATAAGTTGGTATTGGTATTGGTAGGTTTGGATGGTGACCGATGCGCTGCGACCTTATTAGATCTATTGTGCCCCATCTTCTTCTGCTTCTCGATGTGTTCTCGTTTTACAGCAGCCCCTCAAGCCTCAATACCTTCAGGAATTTGAGGATTTTAAGGGGGTCTATTCGTGGTATTTATTCTACAGTCAGCTGGTATGATCCCAGTGTGTTCAGTCTTTCATGGTGCACAGCATAGCACTCCATCAGTATATGGTGAGGTGTTTCTGGACGTTCCTTGCAGAATCTGCAGGTGCTGTCCCCCTCTAAACCTAGCTTCCTTAGGTGTTCTTTGAGTCTGCAATGCCCCGTAAGAAATCCTGTGATTGTCTTTAGACTAGTTTTGCTGAGGTTAATCAGTGTCTTCGATCTTGCTCGGTTGAACTTTCCGAGGAGATCTTTGGCCTGCCTCAGTCCTGGAAGTCTTTGCCAGTATGTTGCTCTCTTCAGCTTTATTGAGTTCTTCTTGGAAGTAAGATTTTCCAAGTCCGCAGAAAGGCTCTGGCCCGATTAGTGGCGTTGACGCACCCTTTCGTGCCAGGGTGTCTGCTTGTTCATTACCCTTCACTCCGACGTGCCCCGGCACCCAGAGGAGGATCACTTTGTTGTTCCTGCCCAGATCGTTTAGTTTGTCTAGGCATTCACAAACCATCTTTGAGTTGATGTTATAAGAGCTCAACGCTTTGATGGCTGCTTGGCTATCGGAGAGGATCGCAATTTCCTTGTTCCGGTATTTCCTATCGAGGTTGAACTGAATGCACCTTTCTATGGCGTGAATTTCCGCTTGAAAAATACTAGGGAACTGGCCCATGGGTTCTGAGTATTTGGTATGAGGCCCAACGACTCCTGCTCCAGTTCCTTCGGGAGTTTTAGACCCGTCCGTATACCATATTATGGTGTTCTTCTCCAGTGCTCGAATGGATTCTATGCTCCATTCCTTCTTGGTATTTAGTTCCGTTCGAAATAATTTCTTGAAACTAAATTTCCTGGTAATTTCGTCAGTTGGGAGGTCAGCAAGGTGTGCACTTCCGGTAAGGGTTGAGTCCCTTGTACCGTATGCAGCACCTTTGAGTCCAACTTTAGCCAAACTGAGGTTTGCTCCCCAAGCAGTTCTCCTCACCATGATGTGGAGAGGAGTGAGGTCCAGAACTACCTCTAGTGCTGCTGTTGGAGTCGATCTCATTGCTCCTGTTATACAAAGACATGCTAGTCTTTGCACTTTCTCCAAGGATTTCTTTGCTGTGGTGAGTTCGGTTCTGCCATACCACACTACTGCTTCGTAGGTGATCATAGGTCTCACTATCATGGTGTACATCCATCGCAGTATTGATGGGTTACAGCCCCACGTTTTTCCTGCGATGTTCCTGCACACCATCAGTGAAGATTTTGCCTTGTTAACGATCTTTTCTACGTGCATGTTCCAGAGTAGTTTTGAGTCTAGGGTGAGCCCTAGATACTTCACAACTTGCTGCCATTCTAAGTCTGCTCCGTCGAGACGAATAGTCCTTAAGTGCTGAAGCTTTGTTCTTCTAGTGAAGGGTACCACTGTGGTTTTTGATGCGTTAATTCTCAATCCCACCGAGAGGCACCACCTTCTGGTAGTCTCTAGCTCCCTTTCTATGAGGTCGCAGAGGGTTCCTTCGAATTTACCTTTGGCCATGATGACTATGTCGTCAGCATAGCCGAGGCAAGTGACTCCGTTCCCGGTCAGTGTTTCGAGTAATTCGTCTACTACAAGACTCCACATCAGAGGTGATAGTACCCCTCCTTGTGGGCATCCCCTGTTTGTACTGATCCGAAAGGTGTTCTCGCCCACCTTCGTTTCGGCCGTTCTTGTAGCCAGCATTTGGCACATCCATCTGGATGTGGTTCTGTCCACTCCCTTGTTCATTAGGGCCCTTTTTATTGCTTCGTGAGAGGTGTTGTCGAATGCCTCCTCTATGTCTAAAAAGGCGCAAATGGCCATTTCTTTATACTCAAGTGATTTCTGGATGTTTTCGGTAAGCACATAAAGAGCGGTTTCCGTTGATCTGCCCGCCCTGTATGCATGCTGCCCGGGGTGCAATGGCACCCTCTCCAGTATCTTGGTTCTAATGTAGTTATCTACCATCTTCTCCAGTGTCTTCAGTAGGAAGGATGTGAGACAGATTGGTCTGAATGACTTCGGGAGGGTGGGGTCCTTCCTTCCTGCTTTGGGAATGAAGGTTACCCGTGCTCTCCTCCAGGTGCTCGGTATGTACCCGAGCGCCAGACTAAATCTGGCTGCTTTAATAATGAACGGCAGTTATTCCGTCTGCACTTTTTGCAAAAGGGCCGGAAATATGCCGTCAATTCCCGGTGACTTGAATGGTTGGAAGGAGTTAATTGCCCATTTAAGCCTCTGGGGAGTGCATATGGTTTTTGCTACTTCCCAGTCTTCTCGTTTAGCCCTGCCTGGTTCTTCCCGTGATCTTCCGGGTTCAAATGTTATGCTGCCTGGAAAGTGCGTCTCCAGTAGGATGAGAGCTCGTTGCTCTTCATCCTCTGTGTAGCTACCATTTGTTCTTCTAAGTGACATTGGTCCTTGCTCTCTGCCTCTTGCCATGGTTTTGTACAATCTGGCTGCTGCGGGGCTTGATGTGATTGTCTCACAGAAGCTCCTGAAGCTGTTTCTTTTAGCTTTCCTTATTTCTTTATTATATTCTGTCAGCCTTTCGGTGTATCCCTGCCAGTCTCCGTGCCGCTTTGCCTTGTTGAATAGCCGGCGGACTTCGGATCTTAGATTTGACAGGTGGTTATTCCACCAAATGGTGCTACTGTGTGATTTATTTTCTTTTATCGGGCAGCTGGATTCGTAAGCATCCATGATTGCCCCATTAACTTCCTCTAGGGTCTGCTCAAATTCGATGTGACTGTTGCTGTCGAACTTGATCTGTTCTAGGTTACATTTTAGATTGGTGGCGTATTTTTCCCAATCTGTGTTTCTAGGATTCCTAGTGAAGGATGTTTGTGTTACAAGCCCTTCCACGTTGAACATAATGATTCTATGGTCGGAGAGAGATGGTTCGTCTGTAACCCTCCAGTTCCTTACCATTCTACTAATGCTCGGGCTGCCGAGCGTTAAATCTAATACTTCTTGTCTAGCCCTAGTTACAAAGGTGGGGACACATCCCACATTAAGTACGTTAAGGTTAGTCGCGAGTATAAATTCTAGCAGTTGCTCACCTCTTTGATTGGTGTCCGTGCTGCCCCAGATGGTGTTGTGCGCATTTGCATCGCAGCCTAGCAGGAGCGGTAGATTGCTCCTGCTACAGTAGTCGGATAGCCTCTGTACTTCCTCTGGTGGTGCTTGCGCGTCTCCAGCAAAGTATCCTGAGGCTATCACTATGTCGAGGGGTGAGTGCCCTGTGCGGATCTTGGCCCGAACCGGCACTAGGTCCCTCGTCATAAATTCCGAAAGACAGATATAATTAATATCGTTTCTGATCAGAATGCAAGCTCTGGGGTTGTCACATCTGACATCCCAGATTACCTTACCTTCTCTGTTCGGCAGTCCTCTGATCTGCCCCCTGTTGACCCAAGGTTCTTGGATCAACACTACTCCCAAGTTTGCCCTTGAAAACTCCCTCGATAAGGCGGCTGATGCCCCCTTAGCGTGATGAGTGTTCACCTGGGCAACTTTTACTGGGGTAGCCATTGCTCCTGGAGAGTTGGAGTGCTTGCCTCCTGATCGTCCTGCAGCATTTGTTCTTCTTCGCTCGATACCACCAGGCTTGCCTGGGGGTGGCAGATCTTGTTTCCTCCGGTTGTTTATGGAGGGTTTCTTCGAGGAAGAACCTTTACCGGATTCTTGCTCCGAAGGTTTTCCTTCTCTTACTTGTTTTTCCCTCTCTGCTTCCCGAGGAGAGCTCGGAGTGCGAGAGGTGCCAGGAAGCTCTTGAGCATCCTGGGTTGCGGTGACTTCCCGCGATTTTGGGTTTTTCTTCTTGTCCATGTAGTTCCCACGAAAAGCTAGGGAATTAAAAAGTCGACCACGCCGGAGCCTCGCACGGCGTGGCAAGGCTATTACTCGAGGAGGTCGCCCAGTATCCTCGAGGCTCCGTTAACGACGGTGCTCTCCCACCGCCATGCATCCATAGGCACGGTTCGCATAACACCTTAGATTGGAGGGTCGGTCAGCGCCACCTTATTGGTTATTCGGTGGTAACCTGCAGCGTGTCTGTGGATAGCACAGCCTGCACTGCAGGTCGTTCGGCTATCCGCCACCTGCCGACGCTCCCAGTAGCCACCCAGGCCCTGAGAAAGCATAAGTTACTCGTAGATCTGGCAACGTTGCAATGATGATAATATTTTCCAAGTGTAGATCATAGCCTTTTATACGTGTAGCCCGAATTTCAAGTCGTTAACTCTTTTCGTTCTCTAGATACTGCCTACTCTTCAGAGTAGGCAGGTTGAGACTTCAGAGTTGACAGGAAGCAGTACGGTTGGTGGAGTAGGCAGGTTGAGACCACGCAATCGTATTGTTTCCGATTCCTTCTAATTCGATTGTGGAGTAGGCAGATTGAGGCCACGTATCTGAATTATTCCCCTTCTAATTCTCCTGAAGATGGCTTCGCAAGAGGAGCTAAAACGTCGAGATTTTTCAAATCTTTTACGCGGTTCATTCCGAGAACCAAGCTTTTCAAATACTTCCGACCGCGGAAATATTTCTGAACATCATATATATATATATATATATATATATATATATATATATATATATATATATATATATATATATATATATATATATATATATATATATATATATATATATATATATATATATATATATATATATATATATATATATATATATATATATATATATATATATATATATATATATATATATATATATATATATATACATAAATATACAGGGCTATTCAAATTCGACTATATGCATGGGGATTTCGATAACGGTAAGAGATAGGCGGATAGTTATTGAATGGGGGCAAAGTTGCATATTTCAGAGGTCAATTATATGGAAATAATATACATATCTTTTTATTTTAGGATTTTTTTAAAAACAAATTGTCACTTTGCCATTTCAACTTTTTATTGGCTATCCAATTATCTGAATAAAAATTATATACAGGGTATCGTCTAAAATGGGCAACCCTCAACTTTTACTTTTCAAATACGGACCTGTATTTTTTATTGCATTTTTTTGAATGCCAAGAGTCATTATTCATATTGAAATAGTATTTTCATCTGAATTACAGGGTATTTTGAAAGTATTGAACAATTACTAGTGAAATTTCAACATTTTTAAATTTCAGCTGTAATTAAAAAAAATATCATAGAACAAGGTATAGAATGCCTAGTATTAGCTCAATATCTCCAAAACACTTTATGATTCAGATTAAAATAAAACGCCAAAATGAAACATGACACTTGGCATTTGAAAAAAATGCAATAAAAATACAGGTCCGTTTTTGAAAATGAGTAAATGAGGGGTGCCCAATATGTACGATACCCTGTATATACATGTCACAGATATTTGGAAATGCCACAAAAAGTTGCTATGGAAAAGTGGCAAAATTTTGAATTTATATTTTTTATATTTTCTTAATTACAGCTGGAATTTAAAAAAATTTTGAAATTTTACTGTTAATAGTTCAATATTTCCAAAACACTCTGTAATTCAGATGGAAATACTACGACAATATGAAACATGACTCTTGGCTTTCAGAAAAATGCAATTTAAAATACTTCTGGTTATTCGAAAAAAGTTTGAAGGGTATAACTTTTTCTTTATTATAAAAAGTTGCCGTGTAATCGGAACCTGTATATGCATGGAAAGCAGGTAGACTTAGGCACCCTCTCGGTGTGTATATTTCCTTTGATGAAAAATTATTTTTATCCAGTAATCATATGAGTGAAGGTCGACCCCTACTACGCCCACTGGTTGAACAATGTCATGAATCGAATCTTGTTCTTCATCCAGCATCAGAAGTAATGAATTTTGAAGGAAATATAGTGCTGAACGAGCATTCAAGAATTGCTGAAAAAGCGTTGAAGTGATTGGAGTGATGCGAGTAAGAGATTCACTCGTTCTTATAATAAAAAAACTCGTCGCATTATCCACACATTGAGGGTACTTCAAACCAGCGGTGAGGGGATAATGGAGGAGGTGAAGAAAGGATTTCAGGCGGGAGGCGATGGAGTATGCATAATATGTGTAATAATACATAGATATGTGTGAGGCTATAATTTTATTATCCGAAAAATTGCACTTTTCTTTTTTTTGTCTCATCTTAAGAAATTTTACTTTTTTTTTCGCTTGTATCTCGGGTAGTATTGAGCCAGAAATACTTTCAATGAATTTGGAAGAAAATTTAATGCCCTTTCACGTGGCAGATTTTCGCTTAACCACTTATTTCAGAAGATATGGAAAGAAAACCTGTAACGGCTTGAAAATGTTTTTTTGCCCTACCGTCAAAAGCTCCAAGTCCTCGTGTTCTAAAACTCAGAAAAGACCACCCTCTATCATCCCCAAATAATTCCTCAAAATTTCGTCAACTTCGGAATTGAGTCGAGCTCACCCCGATTATTTTTACAAGAATTCAGTACTATTTGCTCGATTAAATTTTTCAATTTAAAAACCTGGCAACCCATATTCATGACCGGATTCTTGCAGGCAACCCTATACTACTATATTCGCAATAAGATTTTCTTAATTTTAATATATATTTCGTTTGGCAAGCAGATGAGTGAAGGTCGACCTTACTTGGGATCTTAGACTAAAAAGTGTTATTTAAATACTTATTGAAAGATCTGTTGCTGATATAAAATCACATAGACTGAGAGCCAGCATTCCGCAGACTTAAGGTATAGTAGCAAAGTCCTTATTAATGCTAGGTATACTATTTCGCCTGCCGAAGGTGAAGTAGAGACTCACTATTCCCATCGAGGGTTCCTTTGGGCATGCCCAGAAGTTGAAAAACATCAAAATTGACTCTGAAAACGTGATCGCCGATTGTCGTGCCATTTCAATATCTTAAAATATATAATTTTTTTCATGTAAAAATTTAATAACAGACACTTCATCTGGTTCCTACTATAATTTATAAAACTTGAAAGCTGCGAAAAACTTATACAACTTTGCGTTATTTCAGCTAAGCTAAAAATGACGTATGTCATTTATATTATTAGGACATACACATATTCACAAAAACCAGACAGATATAACATTAACTTTTCGTAATCCCATACTGTTATTTTGATTTAACGGTATTCAGATGACAATTGAAAAGTCAGTGTTAACGGCCGCCGGCCGTTATAATTTCATAACGGCCGGCGGCCGTTAAGAAATCACTTGTTCAAATATTTATTTCAAAACATCATTCTGCTTACAATAACAACATTGAAATCTTGGTCCACAGCGAGTTGGAAGAATAAACCTCTGATTTTCATTTCGCATAGGCTAATAATACATCTTCATTAATCACCTTTACATTCTTGCTTTTACGCCACATTTAAAAATTTTCATATTCCCAAAGAAGGACTTCCTTTTGATGCCTATGGTTTATACCAAAAATACGAAGATTTGCGACCTTCGAATCTGGAAAATCGGCGATTTTTCATTGGTTATAGGAATGGTAAATGTGCAAAACAAGTAGTGGGCATTCATACTATTGGAGGCGTTCCAAAGAAAATTGCAGCATTCTTAAAATTAGAAAACCCTCAGCTCTACACAGGGCATTCGTTTCGCAGATCCTCGGCTACCATGCTTGTAGAAAATGGTGGCGATCTACTATCGGTAAAAGAACTTGAAGGTTGGGACTCTTCTGCGGTGACGGAGTCGTATATTGAAAATTCAGTTTCGAAGAGAATGAAGATAACGAGACAACTTTTTCATAATAATGAGGCTTCACCGACAACAAGTTCAAAAACTGTTGCTATAGATGGTAAATCTCTAATCAATAAGATAGACATTTCAAATAATAGCAATTGTCAAATTACTTTTCAAATAAATAAATAGTTAGTTTTATAATAATTGTTATTGTAACCAGAATGATGTTTTGAAATAAATATTTGAACACGCGATTTCTTAACGGCCGCCGGCCGTTATAAAATTATAACGGCCGGCGGCCGTTAACACTGACTTTTCAATTGTCATCTGAATACCGTTAAATCAAAATAACAGTATGGGATTACGAAATAGTTATTTTCAGTCGTGCTAATAGTAGGAACCGAAAGAAGTGTGTGCCATTAAATTTTTACTTGAAAAAATTATATATTTTAAGATATTAAAACGGTAGACATTCTGCGATTACGTTTTCATAGTCAAGTGAACTAGGAAAATTCTTCAAAAATTTTAAAATTATCAAACAACTTTCCAAGGAAGCTGGTTAAATATATTTCGAGACGCGAAATCTGTATTCACAATCCAACGAAGAATTATAGAAAACTGTTTCGATCTTATTAGATCTCTTCAGTTCAGCTTATTTGACTCTGAGTGAATCAATAAATTGCTAATTGTTCGCCAATACAAATCGCGGTTCGGCTACTGAATATCACCAACAATTCAATGAGTATGACAAATAAAATTTTTTGAGAAGTATACCAAATGCTGAATAATTGATCAAAATTGATGCATCTAGTAATATGCGTGATCTCAAATGTGTTCCATGTGATTTAGCGTTAGAAATGAGAAAATTTTTGTTTCAATTCTTTAAATGAGAATTAATTCCCGATTAAGTTATTCATCGAATGCATATTCAAATTCTTTCTTACCATAATTAAAACTTGTTTAGGTGAATAGAACGAATGGCATGAAAAGAATACTTGAAACCTTTCAACTTTTGAAAGTCCCTCTTTTTGAGATTTTCAAAGTATGCAACGAAAAGTAAACACATCTCCGAACGACATAATATAAATATATTCATAATATATATATATATATATATATATATATATATATATATATATATATATATATATATATATATATATATATTTATTCAAATTGTTGTTGCCTGTGATCTATTTTTAATCTCTTGATAATTAAACCAAACCGGAGAGTTCAAACAATAGGCCACAAAGGTGTGATTGTCTTCCGTAGCAGAGGTTTTTATTTGTTGTACTATTTTCATCTCCAAATTTTCAATCCAATGCTTTGATACGCCGTTCTGATGAGGACCAAAGAGTCCGAAACACGTGTCAACGGCTGCTTCCATATAAACGTTCTATACCGATAATTCTGCTCTACTTTTTTAATATTTTCCTGCGACTAATTTCTTTGTTGATAGATAAATAGTACCCTATTATTTTTATTGTCGAACATTACGTAGGTAAAGGTTTCTGTGGTTTCCCTTGCCATCTAGTGAAAACAATTTTGAATGTTGATATTAGACTGAATAGCACGTAATAAATAACAAAGAACAACCACATTCGGAAAAAAATTTTAGCGAGATAAAGTAGTCTTTGTCTATTCAAATTTTTTCAAATCAATAAATGTCAAAGAAATTTCAATTTTTTCAAAAGTTTTGAAAAACTACGAATGTCGTAGTGAAACGTCAACTTTTTAATAAAATCGAGTTTTTTAAGATTCAGCCATTGCTAATAATTATCATCTCTAAATTGTTCCGTTGTGCAAATGGTCATTGTAATCGAAGCACGTCTTTCTAAATAAAAAAAAGATTATATATATATATATATATATATATATGTATATATATATATATACATATATATATAAATATATATATATATATATATATATATATAATATATATATGTATATATATATATATATATATATAATATATATATATATATGTATATATATAATATATATATATATAATATATATATATTATATAATATAATAATATATTACATATATATATATAAATATGCAACGAAAAGTAAACACATCTCCGAACGACATAATATAAATATATACATAAATATATATATATATATATATATATATATATATATATATATATATATATATATATATATTTATATATATATATATATATATATATATATATATATATATATATAAATATATATATATATATATATATTATATATATATATATATAATATATATATTTATATATATATATATAAAAATATATATATATATATATATATATATATATATATATATATATATACAGTGCTTTCATGATGAAAGGAACAAATTCATTAAAAATTAGGTTTCTATTTCATGTTAAAATCCTCGGACAGGTCGATAGTATTTTTATTTGGGCAAATTTTCGCAATAAAAATTTTGTATACAGTGTGTCTCATCAGAGCTATGGCTTTGTCATTAGTTTTTTAAAGTAATACCTTATATTATTTCACTTTACAATTCTACGATAATTTCTTATCACTTTTTGTGAACATACCATATGCCTCAACTCGATGGATTGCCAGAACGAATAGTGGTGGTGATGAAGGTCATTATGAACACACAAATGTAATTTACTAATTTAATTTTTACATATGTCAATCGTTGTCCGTTACTTCGAGAACATTTTGAAGTCGATTCAATGTTCCCGTTGCACATTCCAATTACTTCTGGACTGATAAGTCTTATTTCTGCCTGATTCTCTTTTTAGATCATCAATATATTTTTGGTCTATTTCAAACAAAACTTTAACTTCAAATAAGCCCCATAGAAAAAATCCAATGCGGTTATGTCCGGTGATTCTTGGCGGCCACTCAATCGGAACTCTCCGTCCTATCCATCTGTTGGAAAATGTGCATCAAGAATATGTCAAATCCAAATGCCTGATGATTCCCAGATTATACGAGATAGTGGAGCACTGAGATTTAAAATGTGGATTAAAAGTACAAAAAAAAAATTTAGGTAAACATTTCATTAATCTGAAGAATGAAATTTCACATGTACCATCTGAATTCATTCACTGGTGCTGTAATAGTCCGCAGTTTTCACGTTTTAACGCTCCAGGCACTACACTACTTCATTGTTTAAGGAAAAATGCAATTACTTGAGAGAGAACGTATGAAGTACTTATGATGATTGGTTTTGGAGATAGGGTGCGTTCACAAGAAGAAGTCTGCATCTATTCAATGAAAATCATCCTGATCGTCCGCCAATTACTAGATCGACAGTCAGCAAAATTGAATCAAAATTCAGGAGATACGGCCACGTTAGAGATTTACCTAAAGGAAGACCACCGAGAGTATCTGAAGAAACAGTGCTGAACGTTCTACTAGAAACCGCAAGATAACCCTCATACATCCATTACTACAGTTCCAATAATTTAATTATCAGTAGGGTCCGTGCATAAAATACTTAAGTAACATAAGTATCATCCCTATAAAATTAAGCTGTACATGAATTATTAGAAGACGATTTTGACCGCAGAGTACAGTTTGTGAGGCATATTCTTGAAATTCATAATCACATCTAAATTTCATTACAAACATAATTTTTTCTGATGAAGCCACCTTACTTTAAATGGCCACGTCAACAAGACAAAACTGTAGGTATTGGGCGACCGAGAATCCTCATTGATGCAAGAATGCCACACACAGCGCCTCAAAAAATTAATACATGGGCAGCGATTGTTCGAAAATAGGTATAGTTGGTCCCTATTTTTTTGAAGAACACTAAACGGAGAGGACTACTTGAACTTTCTCCAGTTCGAACTCATTCCGGCTTTAGCTGTTTTGTTTCCTAACCACAAGATCCTGACATACCTATATAACGAGATATGGTTTCAACAAGATGGGGCACCTCCTCACTATCAATCGCTGTTCGACAATTTCTTGATGCAACTTTTCCCACAGATGGATAGGACGGAGAGGTCGATTGAGTGCCGCCAAGATCACCGGACATAACCCCATTGGATTTTTTCTTATGGGGTTATTTGAAGTCTAAAGTTTATGTGAATAAGGACCAAATAGATGATGAGAATCTAAAAGAAGAGAATCAGGCAGGAAATAAGACTATCAGTCCAAAGAAAAGTAATTGAAACGAATGTGCAACGGGAAAACATTGAATCGACTTCCAAAAATGTCTCGAAGCTAAACGGACAACAGATTGAACATATGTAAAATTAAAAATTAGTGAATTACATTTGTGTCTGTTTTCATATCGTACCTCTCATTACCCACTATCTTCGTTTCTGCAATCCAGTCGAGTGAAGCATTATGGTATGTTTGGCACACAAAAAGTAGATAAGAATTTAATCGTAGAAGGTAAAGTGGAAATTAATACAGGGGTATTACCTTTTAAAAAAAACTAATGACAAAGCCATAGCCTTGAATGAGACCACCCTGTATACAAAATTTTTATTGCCGAAAAATGCCCAATAATAAAAAATACTAATCGACCTGTCCGGAGGATTCTTAACATGAAATAGAAACCTAATTTTTTAATGACATTTGTTCCTTCATCATGAAAGCACTGTACATATATAAATATATATATATAGATATATATATATATATATATATATATATATATAATATATATATATATATATATATATATATATATATATATATATATATATATATATATATATATATATAAATAATAATATTGTCAATGGTGAAATAACGAACAGATAACACATGCTCTTTACAAATATCGAAACATTCGAAGAAAACCTCCAACGTTTGAAATCGTGAGCATCTTCCACAACCTTCGGCTTTTATTCATGAAATTCTATATTTGGCAGGTTTTTTCGGCTAACCCAACCATAATTAAACAGAAAATGTACATCAACGGAAAATAGAATGAGCTTTTACCGAATAGAAGGGCATCTTGGATTCCTGGGTCATCCAAAGTTGGAAAAAAATAAAGAAGATTGTTGAAAACTGAACTGGTGGACATAATAAATTCCTTAAAACACATATACGATGCAGCGTCACTATCGATGCTGAGGGACTTTGGGTGCACAGAGGTAGTATTTTTATACATATCGTCATCATTAGCTGCCGGATTTATATCATGCTTTTCGTCGTCGTTACTCTCATTTTGAGTAGTTGTGTGTGAAGATATTTCACTTTCGTTTTCTTCTATTATTGTAGTGAGACTTTCTTTTTGCGAAGTCATTCTGCAATCAAATTCTTCAATTTTTGTATAATACCAAGATTAAAATGGAATGGTGAAGTACATATTTCGTCGAGAATATTCAGTGAAGTTTACAAAGTTTGTCAATACCAATTGACATTCACACTGACAATTTCACTCGAAAACATAGACGTAATTTTTTTTTGACGGTTTGATGGAATCAAAAGTAAAACGAATATAATCTTTACTCTCATATTCGAGTTTTATTTGTACTTATCCTTGATAGTTATTGGCTTACCATTATTTATATACTACTATTTATCATATATTTGTACTGGTTCTTGTCAGTTGTTGGCTATCTTTAACGTAGTTATGAACTCTCCGGTTTGGGAATTTTGGTCAAACTCTGACCAAATCTCCCAAACCGGGGTTCGAACAATGTACCACAAATGTGTGTTTGTCTTCCGAAGCAAGGGATTCTGCTTGTTGTTGCTGTTCCATTTCCAGGTTTTCCATCGCATACTTGGCTACGCCGTTCTGATGAGGACCAAAGAGTCCGAAACACGTGTCAACGGCTGCTTCGACATATGCGGGCTAGACCGATAATTTTGCTTGTTTTATATACTATTTCCCCGTGATAAATTTCCTCTTTGTAATATATATATATATATATATATATATATATATATATATATATATATATATAAATATATATATATATATATATATAAATATATAAATATAAATAAAACCTTTGTTTTCACTATATTTTGTTGAACATAACAATTGTTTTACCAAACAGAGAGGTTTATTCACATAAATATTACATACTTACTTTTACAACGTGAATATCGTAATACGAGAACACATAGGTCTCACACTTTTTTGTCGTCGAATTCATCATCACTCATGGTTTCAAGTTTTAAAATTACGATGTTGAATGAATTTTTAGTGACAGCAATGAAATCTATTTCCTGACAGCGTCATTACTAACCAGCCTAGCTTGGTTGCTAGGCTTGGAAAATGAACAATCGAAATTTTGAATGTAAAAATATCCGGACACCCTACTGCGTAGCACTAGGAATGATAAAACCCCTCGGCGTTTTATCATTCATATGACATTTTTTCTTCATATGACATTTAGTAATACGTTCACAGGCAATTTTTTTTTCTAAATCTCTATTAACTGAATTTTTTTACATTATGTAACACAGCAAGTTATACAGAACTTCTCTACTTTATCAGCGCATGAACATGTTCATATGTGTAATTTACCCTGTGAACATTTGATTTGAGAGACTACAACTAAATGGCCTGAATAATTTCCTGGTTATAATTTGTTCATATCTTCTGAAAATTTATCTATTCGCTTTATTCTCATTTTCCAAATCTTGTCCTGACGAATAACGTTTAAAAATTCTTGGAGGTCTTTCTTCACTTCTAAAATGAAGAACAATACCGCATTTATGCGGTATTGTTATGAAGTTAACTAAATATAACTAAACATAAATATCACTGCTTTCTTATAGCTAATTCTGAAAACCGGAATAAGACAGCATGGAACATTGTCAGCACGTGCACTGGAAAACTAGAAAAATTGGATGGTCACATTACCATTGATCTTGATGGTGTGACGTATGATAAACCCAATGAAGTAGCTGATATATTCGGAAAATACTTCTCCTCAGTGGCCAAAGAAAGGCTGAATACCAATTATGGTAATAGTATATCACATTCCTGTACGGCTTCACCACCTTCGGTATGTAATTTCTTTTTTCAATCCGTTTTGAGTTTCGAAATTGACGATATTATCAAAAACTTAAAAAATAAAAAATGTGTTGGCATAGATAACATCTCAACTAGGCTTCTCAAGAAGATTGCTCCAACAATAAGCGAACATCTTGCTCATATAATTAATTGGTCTGTCACGTCGGGAGAATTTCCCTATGCTTTAAAGAAATCTATTGTCGTACCGATTCACAAAGAAGGAAATATAAAAGAAATAACAAACTATCGACCGATATCGATTCTCAGTGTTCTCTCCAAAGTTTTTGAGAGAGTGATTTTCAAGAGAATGATGTCATATTTGAATAAATTCGATATTCTTAATAAAGCCCAGCACGGTTTTAGAGCTGGTTGCTCCACTCAGACGGCCGCACTGAAGTTTGTGGAATCAGTTTACGAATGCCTGGATTCAAATTTACATGTGTCAGGGATTTTTTTCGATCTTTCCTGCGCCTTTGATACTCTATCCTTCAAGTTCATTATAGATAAGTGTTATAATCTTGGCTTTAGAGGCATTTTTTCCGACTGGCTGCTTAGCTTTCTTCAACACAGAACACTGTCGGTAAGAAACGATAAAACTTATTCCGGAGAGTATAATATAGATATGGGTGTTCCTCAGGGCTCTGTGATGAGACCTCTACTATTCCTGCTGTTTATAAATGACTTACCCTCTCATTTATGCTGCTTATTACTTATATTATTTGCTGATGACACATCTGTCGTCATCGCGGCCCGAAGTTGTGATGAGCTTCAGAGCCTGTAAAATATTATGGCTGAGTTCATATCATGGTGTCGCCGTAACAATTTGATAGTTAATGTAGGTAAAACAGCCTGTCTGTGTTTCGGTTTAAGACACTGTGAAAGAAGTCTGTTGAAAATTGATTGTCTGGGCACTACTATTATTCCAGCTGATCCACATGGATCGAAGTCTTAGTTGGTCAACCCACGTTGATGTATTAAGCAAAAAAATTAATAAAGCTTATTTCGCTATAAGTAGACTGAAAACTTCTCTACCACCTAGTTCTCTTGTTGATGTTTATTACAGCCTTGTCTACTGTCATATCTCATACAATATTTTGCTCTGGGGCGACTGTGCTTCTTTTTCTAGAGTTTTTGTGGCACAGAAAAGAGTAATACGTCTCATTTTTGGTTTGAACCATCGAGCATCATGTCGGCCTATATTTGTCGCCAATAAATTACTGTCACTTCCATGTATATACATATTTAAATGTCTCTTATATGCGAAAGATAATGAGAATAACTGGAAAAAACTTGCTAGCTCGCACAATCATGGAACACGAAATTCACAGGTACTCCTGGTTCCTAAACATCGGATTCACAGTTTTGAACGTTCTCCACTATATCAGGGTGTCAGATTGTTCAATCATTTGCCCTCCCATTTGAAATCTTTGAACAAACAAACATTTAAAAGAGTTATTAAGGAGCTATTACAACATAAGTGCTTCTATTCGGTTAAAGAAATTCTCTCTGATTCATTGATCACTCAGTGGGATGGTAATTGTTGATGTAAATGTTAGAATAGAATTAACTTGTAATATTGACTTATCCTATACACATTGTTAAGTGTCCTAAAGGATCAATAAATTATTATTATTATTATTATGACCCACGACCACAAATCATTCTTTTTTTTTGTTATTCAATTTTATATCTAACATTTCAGAAATAGAATTAAAATAAAATTTTTTTTGCAGCATTCTTTCAACCACTTCCAAATCTCTCTTCTAAGATTACAGTCTTTAACTCTATTTAAAAGTGTGTCCATTTTGCCACATTTCGAACAATTTTGAGTTTCTGATATTATTTTATGTTTGAATAATTTTTCGCCTACTGGACATATTTCATTTATAGCCTTATATGTTGCTGCTCTCCAATTTGTTGGAATAAGACATTAGCTACTATTTTGCCATATATCTATGATCAATTTTCTATTCGCACATTTGTTCTGTATTTTAGGTGTTTTCTAATAGTTGGGATCATACATCTTTCTATATGTCTTGGTTTTATATAATTACGTCTCTCTTTCGAATTTTAGACGGAATTTTTCTATTTTCAAGCTTTCGCATTTGCGATATTCCCTAAAAGAAAAATTTTTTTATATCGAGTATTTGTGCTTCAATATGGACTTGTATGTTATTCGATTTTTCTCCCTTGTCACGATACACTTTCGTCTTTCTTTAAGGAATAATGCGCAGTTGCTTTTATTTTCTATGTTTTGTCAAGCCTAATCCTCCCTTATTGACGGATGTGTAGCAGTTGCAATCTAGTACCCATATAAAAATGCCCAAGTCAATAAGAATTTTCCACATAATTTTTTTTTACTATTTTTCTGACTATGCTCAGTCTTCTAGTTACAAAATTTGAGCTAAAAATCAGTACTTTTGCCTAGAGATACATAAGTATGTACACACCAAATTTTTTCTATAAATTTAAATTGCCCCATATTATTTTGGAAAAACGTAAATGTGATTTTATAATTAATTTTATTTAGTTTTTCCTTCTCATTTCAGCATAGTCTTTTGGTAACTTGCATTCCTAATATTTTAATTTCATGTTGCAGGGGAAAATTTCCTATATATGGCGATATTTGAAACTTTCCGAAAGGGACTTATCAATATTTATTTTTGCATTTGAACCTCCCTTCATAGATTTCAATTGCTTTGTCTATTACTGTAATATCTTTTATACTTTTTAAAAGGACTGTCACATCACCTGCGTAAGTGTTACTTTGAATATCTTTTTGTCAATTTTATACAGGAATTGTATAATAAGAATAATCAAAAAAGGTTTTAATGCGGAGTAAATAAGCACATGCTAGGGCAGCCCTGTCTTATGGAAGAGTTCACTGTAATTTTGTTTGATAGATTCCGTTTATCAAAATCCTGGAATCGTCGTTCTCATTAAAGTTGTCTGATAATTATTTATTATAATATCATCAAATCCAAATTTTCGCAGAACTCCCCATAAATATTCATGACTTATTCTGTCGAATTATTGCTGAACAACTATGGAGAGAATGCCTGCAGAGATTTCCTTATTTTTTGACATTATAATACTGATTCTAATGAGAAGCAGAAGTTGAAGATTGACCTATTATGAGTACAATTTTGAGCTTTTTCTACGAAAATTATTTTTCATTCACTTTGTTCAAATTCTTTAGTGAGTATTTTTTTGTAAACTTTTGTAGTCAGTATTCAGTAATGTTATCGGCTGATTTGTTCAAAGTATCTGCATTTTTAAATTTTTTTGGGTATTAATGTGACAATAGATTGTTTTCAGGTAATTTTTTATTTTATAGAGAAGTATCAGTTAGTACAGTTTAACTAAATCACCTTCAATTGAATCTCTTTTCTAAATAAAACTCATATATCAATACGTCCGGACTAGAGATTTACGAGACTGAGTTTGTTTCAACAAAGTTTTTAACGTCATCCTCGGTGATTTCCGCAGATATAACGCATTGTCTTGTTCGATTATTTGATGACTTATCATCTGTGCTGTAGATATTTAAGAGGCTTCTTTCATTTACCTATGGCTTTTTATATTTTTTGTTGTAAAATTTCACTTGCATATGACAAATATATTTTTAGAGTTGTTTTATGTTCTTCATCAACAGTCTTCAAAACGAATGAATTTGGGGATGGTACTTTTCATTTTCATGGTGTCATATAGATTAGTCGATCATTTCATATTGTTCTTAGTATTCTATAGAAAATTTATGTCCATTTGCCGCTGTCTTGAATAAAAAATAGTTTCCTTCATTTCTCTACAACGTTTATCACTAACTTTTATTCCCGCTGTCCAATTGTGTATTTAGTACCATAAGAACGGATTCATAAAATTCACTCAGTTGGATTTTTAATTAATTGCTTCTTCTAATAATTGTAAATGACGAAAGAAATTTTTTGTTTCCTTTTTCAAAAGAATTGAACCACCAATTTATGTAAATTTGTTGTATATCTATTTTGTTTCCTTAATGTTGCTTAAAAGTTTTTTAAAGAGGCTCTATATTTTCTTCCGTAAGAAAGTTTTCTCTTATTTTTCCAATAAACCCTGATCCATGAGCAGTGTGATTTATTGTGCTAGTTTTTTTTCAACACATATCAACAGAGCATTATGAATCTGGGAATCCCACAAGTCCAGAGGTTCCACTTAAAAAGTTGTGGTGGACCCCTTGCAGCTACATTTCTACCATATTCCCAAAACTCGACAAAAAATGTTGAAGAATAGATCTAGATTCCATAAACTATGGAAATTTGCGTTGTTGACTGAGTTCCAACGCAGAATTGACAGTTCGAAAAAAAAGAGAATTTGAATTTGGTTTAGAGTGATTTTGATTGTGCTGCTGAGACTGCTCACATTGATAGGTGAAGTCAAGCCAATACTGTTAGTTCTTCACTATCAAAACCAGAATCATTTTCTTGGGCCCCCGCCGTACGAATGAAGAACCACCATTTTTGTGTCACGCCAACGTAGACCACCGTCGAGTCCCCATCCGGCCCCTCTGGGGGTCACCTCGACCACTTTGGGAATCAATGCACTAGTTCTCACATCCCACTTTTTCGCTTAGTGTAACATGAGCTTTGGTGATAAATGCCCTATAGTCTGGATGCGCTATTGTTTAAATTATACGTGTATTCTACTTTATTAGAATACTAGGTGTTCCCAAACATCAACAAAATTACAATATTTTTATGATATTTTTTAACACTGTGGAGACACTTGTTTTTGTTTTTTTCGTCTTTGTCATGTTTCATACAATTGAAGTCCGCCGAGCATACTTTTTGGAACATCAAAGTCAAGACTGAAGCGCTAAGTTTAGTTTGAAAAAATCGGTTTCTCTCTCCAAGATTCTGAGATCCCGATGGCGCATATATGTTGAATATATCTCATTCCATC
>JARQZK010001061.1:0-24349 GCA_030704885.1 Cynegetis impunctata
AATTGGTACAATGAAATGTTCATTATTGTTTGAATACACTAAATATAGGGGAATATATCAAGTCAATCTGGTCGTTCAGCAAGATAACTTTTGCATTATGATTGAGTTTAAAAATTTATAATGATTCTAAGTAAGTAAGTTTGGTTCCTTTCGGTAATTTGTGCATAATTTGAAAGTTATCTATTTGTGGAAACGGGTGGTGGATTTCACGGCAATGATTTGAAAACGTGAATCCGTTTTATTTTTCAAAAAAGATTGTTGGTGTTCTTTAAATCTTGTCTTGAACGATCGACCAGTCTGACCTATATACACTCCTTTACATAAAGGACAAATCAACCTATAAACTCCTTAACCTCCAAATTTTGAAGTGACATCTTTGGCATTGAATAAAAATCCTGAGAGTTTTGTCTTAGGTTTGAAAGCAGTAGGATATATGCTGTTGTACGCTAGTTGACTACGTTTCTTGTTTATCCTTTTACCTATCAAACTTGTATGAAAACCATTGTTTGAAGCAATTATTTTTATAGTAGAAATTTCTTTCGCTAAATTTGGTACGGATAATGGAATTGAAAACGCTCTGTGGCTCATTGAGTTAATTGCTGAATGTTTATGAGAAAGAAAATGATTTGAATCCGACGGAATACATATATCCGTGAAAGTTGGTCTTCTATATATATATATCGAAACTCAAAGTATTATTATTATAAGATAGTTATATCCAAGAAATTTATCTGTCGATCCAATTCTTTTTCAATTTTAAACTTTATATCTGGGCGAATGCTATTAATATAATTCAAAAACTGATCTAATTGTCTCGCGGTGCCCTTAAAACAAGCAATTACATCATCAACGTATATATGCAAAAAACTTATATGCGATGCTTTTGTAGAATTGATTATAATGTTCTCTATATGTGACATGAAAATGTCTGCAATAAGCATCATGTTCATCGTGTTAAATTATCACGTAGTAACGACGGATAAAAGAGTGTTAACATTTTTTTTTAAATAGTACCGCACAAGAGAGATCAAAGATATATTCATGTGACACGATCTGGTTTCAAGAAAGTAATGTATTTTTTAAATGCTCATCACAGATACTTCTATGTTATGTATATCGTACTAATCCTATCTCTTCAGGTTCAAATGACGTTGAAACACTATAATTTGAAGCCATGAGAGAACACATTACATTATGTAAATGGAAAAGGGGGATACTCAGTTGTCTCAACATTTTACGTAATTTAGAATTAATGGTAGTTAACCCGAGA
Source organism: Cynegetis impunctata (assembly GCA_030704885.1). Taxonomy (NCBI): domain Eukaryota; kingdom Metazoa; phylum Arthropoda; class Insecta; order Coleoptera; family Coccinellidae; genus Cynegetis; species Cynegetis impunctata. The sequence goes on from JARQZK010001061.1 coordinate 1,271, forward strand.
GAGAATGACGGAAAGTATAAATTATTCAGAGCTTTTTTCAATACGATAATATTGTTTGGAAAGCTCTTGTAATTTTGGTAATGCGTAATTTTCAAACGTTAGAACATTTATTTCAATATCATAATACAAAGTAGTATATAACTTAAAACATAAAAACTTAAACATGAAAGAACTAATGACTCATATGAATGTTCAAAAAATTTGAAATTGATAAGGCAAAAAAAAAGTTGACTTAAAATTCGTTGTTCTAACAACTTCCATGCTTTTTTTTCCAATAATAATATCGATATCGCTTACCCTATTAACAACTTTTCAGCCCAATATATCAAGAATAAGAAATCAAAAACATAAAATCGGTTGTCTATAAAGTGCCATGTGATGATTGTAACATGTGATATGTGCTAGAACATACCATGAATAAACAGTAACGTGAATATGTTTTATAGATGGTTCTGCTCGAATATGCCTTTTCTCAACAGAGACAACAGTGTTCACATTCGTTTTGAATAAAAAAATTAGAAAATAACCCTTCGCAATTCAAGTAAAAACATTACATTAAAATAAGTAAAAGAATATTGTTATTTGATATATGGAGGACGAAAATCTAACTTGGAACACGTGCAGAGACTTTTTTAAATCTCGTAACACTTATAGGTGCTATGAAAAACTTTAAACTCAGTTCTAACATATGATAATCCAATATGGGGGTGTACTTCGAATAGAAACTAGGACAGACTGCAAAGATCACAAAATCGTGCCATCAAACGTGTTTCTAATCACGCTTACAAAACTAATTCAGAATCTTTATACAAAGACATTAAGATATTATCTATAAAAAATCTCTGAAAAAGAGCAATGCAAGATGATCTATAAAATAAATAATTACTATATCCCAAGTAGAAATCCTGCAGAACTCGAGTATACAAGATTATTTGCCTGAGAAGACCAAACAATTTGAAAATTAATTTTTATTTTAAAAGTAGGTGAGGTTTAAACCTTATAAACTAGGCGGCTGCAGATGCCTTTAATGAATTCCGTGAAGAACTGAAAAAAAGAAATGATAATGTTGAATTTGAAAAAAGTACTTAAATTGGTTTTTGTTCATAAGCAATTGTTGATGATAATTGCCCCTTTATTATTTATGTAATATTTTTCAGCTCTGTGGTAACAGATTCAACTAGGAATCTGATTTACAGTTCAATTTTTTCAGTAAAATTAATAAAATAAAATGTATATAGGAATAAGACATAGAAACTTCGGAAAAAAATAAAAGAACAGAAAATTTTGAAAATAATAAGAAAGATTCCCATTACTCGAATTCATTAGATGAGAATCAATCATCATTAAAGATTTCCATATTTTACGTAGAGAGGGTAGACGATTGAAAGTGATCTTTTGGGAAGCCCTAGAAATTAAAAGGTACGAGAATGCTGGTAACTTATTGAATGAAACATAGACCTAAATCATTCTCCCTGCTGCATATATCAAATATCTGATGTAATTAGTACAAGTTTTCTCTAAGGATTACCTACCCATCATCGCCCAAATATTTGAATCCTTGTTGTAAGTATTTCTTTTAGGTAATAAAATCAACGTTTACTGAGATACCAAGATTTTAGTATTCAGTTCTATCTGATGAAGGCAACATATGTTTTTGTAATAATGATGTTCAATAGGACACTAATTTCGTATTGCTGGAATAAAATGCATTGGTACTAATTGTATTACTATAAATCTAAATATATAGATATTTGAAATATTTCTAATAACTTTATGTATGACGCGAGCGGAATAGGTAGGTACTCACTAGTACCTACATCCCACCAAATTATCATTTTACTTGAGAATAGATAAAAAATGAATATATATATATATATATATATATATATATATATATATATTTTCAAATAAGCACATAATACCCCATGCAGGTATCACAATTTGTTATATAGATAATGTATATTATAATAGTTTAGTGTAATTGAAAGTGACCTATATGTGACCAGTGACCTATAAGTTTTTTAGTTCCTTTACACATGGAATGTTTTTATTAATATATTGTTTGTGTTTATTTTCATATAATTTGCATTCATTTTATTGTATTTTTCCCACTCTATAATTGGCTGAAGCTGTTGAGTGGTGTAGTTCTAAATAAATAAATAAACTAATACTATAAAACCTGTGTATGCATAATTATATATAAATTTTGAGTCAGTTAAATAAGTGAATTGTTAAAGAAATATCTGAAATTCGGTTGAAATATGTTACTGAATGAATATTTATTCCACTTTTGATAACGTCACAATTCAAATTAGCTCAGCTCATCCATATTATCATCAAATATCTATAGACATTTAAATATTTCATCAAACGAAGCTAACTTTAAACAAGAATTTAGTATCGTTAATCAGATTTCTGTCAACAATAATAAGAATCTTTAATTATCAAAATGACAAAACAACAGCAGGCAATAAATTAAGTGAAACTAATAAAAAAATAATTAATTCAGAAACATTTCGGATCATAAATTCAATGTGATAGTTGCAAGTTATACATTAGTACAATTTTTCGACATTTCAAAATCAGAATATCTTAACATAAATGGATCTTCAAGTATAAATAATATTTTTCTGATTATGTTGATATCATTTAATAGAAAAATCATTCATTCAATCCAAATATTGAAATTTTACATACAAAAAACGCGTAAGCAGTGGATCTCCGCCTCTACGGTCTTATTCTCCCCTCATTTTTGTGCTTTTCGACATACAAACTCTTAATTTTTTGGATTGATTGGGCCGATACTTGGTGTAAATTAATAAACATATTAAAACAATGGTTAAAAATAACAATTTACACATTTATTATAAGAAATAACGCATGACGCACGTTTCGGTGGAACTTCACCTTCTTCAGATGCTAATGGCAAACTAACTATGATTCTCTGTTATATCGAAAACAAGAAATGACAAATTATGTAGAAGGGGTAAATACAAAGATGGTTACAAGTAATTATTAGAAAAGGAAAAACCAATTCTGAACTGCTAGTCAGGTAGTTCGGTAATTTTGAAAAGATTAAGAAGGGGGCTTGAAGTATGATCGATTTGGCTATTCAATAGGAGACCGGAATGCTTGTATTTATTTATCTGTAATGATTCTAAAAAATTAAGTTTAATTCCCTTACTTTCAGTATTTAATATTTTAAAATCGAAATTGAATGTATGATTTTCTTGGATTAAATGGTTTGCATAATGTGAATCCGACTTCTGATTAACAAAGCTACGTTTGTGTTCTGAAATTCTAGTTTGAAAACTTCTGAAAGTTCTACCAATGTAAAACTTATCACAATCGCCACAATTAATTTTATAAACTCCTGATTTTTTATCTTTATGAACTTTGGATTTATTATTTTTTATATAATTTCCTAAATTATTACCGGTACGATAAGCAATGTTAATGTTGTGCTTAGATAAGAGAGATTTAAGTTTTTTACTTGAATTTCCGATGAAAGTGAGGCTATAATAATAATATCAAATACAACAGCCTCACTTTCATCGGAAATTCAAGTAAAAAACTTAAATCTCTCTTATCTCAGCACAACATTAACATTGCTTATCGTACCGGTAATAATTTAGGAAATTATATAAAAAATAATAAATCCAAAGTTCATAAAGATAATAAATCAGGAGTTTATAAAATTAATTGTGGCGATTGTGATAAGTTTTACATTGGTAGAACTTTCAGAAGTTTTCAAACTAGAATTTCAGAACACAAACGTAGCTTTGTTAATCAGAAGTCAGATTCACATTATGCAAACCATTTAATCCAAGAAAATCACACATGCAATTTCGATTTTAAAATATTAAATACTGAAAGTAAGGGAATTAAACTTTATTTTTTAGAATCATTACAGATAAATAAATACAAGCATTCCGGTCTCCTATTGAATAGCCAAATCGATCATACTTCAAGCCCCCTTCTTAATCTTTTCAAAATTACCGAACTACCTGACTAGCAGTTCAGAATTGGTTTTTCCTTTTCTAATAATTATTTGTAACCATCGTTGTATTTACCCCTTCTACATAATTTGTCATTTCTTGTTTTCGATATAACAGAGAATCATAGTTAGTTTGCCATTAGCATCTGAAGAAGGTGAAGTTCCACCGAAACGTGCATCATGCGTTATTTCTTATAATAAATGTGTAAATTGTTACTTTTAACCATTGTTTTAATATGTTTCAATTTGTTGAAAATTTTCAGGTATAATACATGACTACGGTTTGTTATTTCGTCTATGCTTTCGGAGGATTCTTCACCTCCTTCTTCAGTAGTTTTATTCAAACCTATATGCTCGTTCTGTCTTGAAGAAATGCTCATATGAAAAATTTCAATCAAATTGAAAACTAGGTATGTATATATATATATATATATATATATATATATATATATATATATATATATAGAGAGAGAGAGAGAGAGAGAGAAATAGCTTTATTGTCCTATAAAATTACAACATTTTGTCGACAAAGCACATATAAAAAATTAAAAATAAAATTTAACAATGATAACTAATCAAACAAAACACACTTTCAATAGTTGAACAAAACAAGAATCTATTAAAATAGAAGAACAAAATTGAAAAACATTTATCAGTCAATTATGTTAGTTTGCCATTAGCATCTGAAGAAGGTGAAGTTCCACCGAAACGTGCGTCATGCGTTATTTCTTATAATAAATGTGTAAATTGTTATTTTTAACCATTGTTTTAATACAAACTCTTAACCCCTTCAGCCATCTATCAGGTAGCGAACGATTGAAATAATTGGATTTCTAGACACTCAACACAGATTATCTGTATAAAATCACTTGGGGATAAATTTCAAATATTGGATGTATTTGTTCGTGAAGCTACAGCTACAGCAACATACGTAAACTTCTTGCTTCCACTGAAGCAACTAAAATTGTCAATATTTGCATATTATTTAGTAGAAAAAATTTGTTGCCGAAACATAAAGTAATTTTAAGGAACATTTTTGAACATTTACGGAAACAAGCAACAGCAACAAATTGTTCCACAATCTTCCTTGATGCTCCTACGGTGGAAAATCTGCGACACGAATGTTTACTTGCGTTCCCGATACGTTTCCACTGCGATAGCAACACGAATTTTTTCACAAATGTTTCCTATTTTCTTTTGAAGTTTACCAATTGAAATAGAAACCGGCGACAAGTAGAAACATTCAACATTTGTTGCCGAAAAATAAAGAAATTAAAGGAACATTTAGGAACATTTACTGAAACACGGAACAGCAACAAAAATGTTCCTCCGGTGGAATCGTAGCTTGAAGGGTGACAAGTAGAAACAGTCAACATTTGTTGCCGAAACATAAAGAAATTATGAGGAATATTTGGGAACATTTTTGGAAACACGGAACAGCAACAAAAATGTCATTCATTGATCCTCCGGTGGAACTGTAGCTTTAGGTTCTTCATGATAATACATTTTAACTATAAATTAGACACAATGTGCTTTGTTCACCAATATTTTTATTTGAATAATTTCGTAGTAATTCTCCATTTTGTAACAAAAAAAATTTTGCCTAAAAATGTGTTACTACCAAGAAACTGCATAAGCAAATGTTTAAATCAGAATAGTGATCACAAACATAGCACACTGTATCTCATTTATTTGGGAATTACAAAGCATTTGTTAGGTAATTACAAAGTATGAATTAACTTAATATGTTTCATTATCACCATTTACAAAGAAGTACCGATTGAAATAATTGGATTGTTATACGCTTTTGAAAAATGAATCATTTAATATGACTTGAAGATGATTTTCAGTTCGAAACTGCAGTAAAAATTATTTGAAACTTTTCATCTTTTAGTTAATTACGAATTATGAATTTATTCAGTATGTTTCAATATCATCATTTTTCTATTAGTAACGTTTGAAACAATTCGATTCCTAGACACTTTACTCAAATTAATCGTTCAAAATGACTTGAGAATAAATTTTAGTTCGAAACATCAGTAAAAAAAATTAAAATCTTTGGTTTTGTAGTTAATTACAAGGTTTGAATTTATTAAGAGTGGAAACATTTGGATTTTTAGACACTTTATGTAAGTCAATTGTGTAACATTACTCAAGTAAGAATGTCATTTCGAAACTACAGTAAAATTATGTATAACTAATGATTTCGTAGTTAATCACAAACAATGAATTTACTCAGTATGTTTCAATTTAGTCATCTTTCAAGTGGCTATGATTGAATAATTTCTAAACATTTTTTTTTTTTTTTTAACTCGAGGGACCTACAGTTTAACGCCGGTTCCGAACGGCCAATGGGCTTGTAAACGATGTACATCACCCAACAATTAATCTTTATAATTAGAACCACTAAATGCCGGACATACACAACACCCAAGAGCAAGGTGGGACTCGAACCCACATCCTCGGCTTACAAGCGGTACGCCTTACCGCTGGTCTACCGAGGCCTCCGAAAAACATTTTACACTGGTTGAATGTGGAAGATCACTTGGGTTGAATACCAGTACGAAACTGCAGGAACAAATATTTGAAATCATTCGTTTCTCAGTAAATTACAAAGTATAAATTTACTTTTTTTTGTTTTTCAAAATCGTTATCCTTTCAAGTGGCATCGATTCAAACATTTGTTTTTCTAAACATTTTACACAGCTTGACTGTGTAAGATCACTTGGGATGAATGTCAGTACGAAACTGCAGTAACAACTATTCAAAACTAATCGTTTCTTGGTTAATTACAAAGTATAAATTTACTCGAAGTATATTTCAATATCGTTATCGGAGGCCTCGGTAGACCAGCGGTAAGGTGAACCGCCTTATACCGTTTGTAAACCGAGGATTGTGGGTTCGAGTCCCACCTCGCTCTTGGGTGTTGTGTATGTCCGGAATTTAGTGGTTATTTAAGATTGAAATTTGTTGAGTAATGTACATAGTTTACAAGCCCATTAGCCGTTCGGAACCGGCGTTAAACTGTAGGTCCCTCGAGTTAAAAAAAAAAAAAAATTTCGTTATCTTCTAAGTAGCAACGACTGAAATATTTGGATTTCTAGAAAGTTCTCACAGGTTTACTGTGTAAGATCGCTTTAGGATAGTCAGTACATAGTTTCAGTAAAAACTGTTAAAAACCATTCGTTTTTTGGTTAATTACAAAGAATAATTTTACATAGTGTGTTTCACTAACGTTATTTTTCAAGTGACAACGATTGAAACATTCGGATTTCTGGAAAATTCTCAAGGTTTACTATCTAAGATCCCTTGAAGACAGTCAGTACAAAATTACAGTAAAAAATGTTAAATACCATTCGTTTTCTGGTTAATTACAAAGTATAATTTTACTACACAGTGTGTTTCTCTATCGTTATCTTTCAAGTGGCAATGATTGAAAAATTCGGATTTCTAGAAAATTCTCACAGGTTTACTTTCTAAGATCCCTTGAGGACAGTCAGTACAAAATTACAGTAGAAAATGTTAAAAACCATTCGTTTTCTTCTTGATTACAAAGTGCAATTTTACACAGTGTGTTTCTCTATCGTTATCTCTCAAGTGACAACGATTTAAACATTCAGATTTCTAGAAAATTCTCACAGGTTTACTGTCTAAGATCCCCTGAGGACAGTTACAAAATTACAGTAGAAAATGTTAAAAACCATTCATTTTCTGGTCAATTACAAAGTATAATTTTACACAGTGTTTCTATATCATTATATTTTAAGTGACAACGATTGAAACATTCGGATTTCTAGAAAATTCTCACAGGTTTACTATCTAAGATCCCTTGAAGACAGTCCGTACAAAATTACAGTAAAAAATGTTAAATACCATTCGTTTTCTGGTTAATTACAAAGTATAATTTTACTACACAGTGTGTTTCTCTATCGTTATCTTTTAAGTGGCAATGATTGAAAAGTTCGGATTTCTAGAAAATTCTCACAGGTTTACTTTCTAAGATCCCTTGAGGACAGTCAGTACAAAATTACAGTAGAAAATGTTAAAAACCATTCGTTTTCTTCTTGATTACAAAGTGCAATTTTACACAGTGTGTTTCTCTATCGTTATCTCTCAAATGACAACGATTTAAACATTCAGATTTCTAGAAAATTCTCACAGGTTTACTGTCTAAGATCCCCCGAGGACAGTTACAAAATTACAGTAAAAAATGTTAAAAACCATTCATTTTCTGGTCAATTACAAAGTATAATTTTACACGGTGTTTCTATATCGTTATATTTTAAGTGACAACGATTGAAACATTCGGATTTCTAGAAAATTCTCACAGGTTTACTATCTAAGATCCCTTGAAGACAGTCAGTACAAAATTACAGTAAAAAATGTTAAATACCATTCGTTTTCTGGTTAATTACAAAGTATAATTTTACTACACAGTGTGTTTCTCTATCGTTATCTTTTAAGTGGCAATGATTGAAAAGTTCGGATTTCTAGAAAATTCTCACAGGTTTACTTTCTAAGATCCCTTGAGGACAGTCAGTACAAAATTACAGTAGAAAATGTTAAAAACCATTCGTTTTCTTCTTGATTACAAAGTGCAATTTTACACAGTGTGTTTCTCTATCGTTATCTCTCAAGTGACAACGATTTAAACATTCAGATTTCTAGAAAATTCTCACAGGTCTAAGATCCCCTGAGGACAGTTACAAAATTACAGCAAAAACTGTTAAAAACCATTCGTTTTCTGGTTAATTACAAAGTATAATTTTACACAGTGTGTTTCTATATCGTTATCTTTTAAGTGACAACGATCGAAAAATTCGGATTTCTAGACATTTTACATAGGTTGACTGTGTGAGATCACTTGGGATGCAGTAACAAATATTCAAAGCCATTCGTTCCTTAGATCATTATAATAATTATAAAGAATAAATTCAATCAGTTTGTTTCGATGTCGCTATCTTTGAAGCGGTAACGATTGAAACATTTGGATTTCTAGAAACTTCTCACAGGTTAACTATGTAACATCTCTTGAGGATGAATGTCAGTACGAAATTACAGTAACAAATATTATGAACTGTCTTTTCGAAGTTAATTACAACGTATTAATTTATTCAGTATGTGTCAATATCATCTAGTGGCAATGATTTGAATTATTGGATATATAAACACTTCGCACTGATGAGGTAAATTAGTAAAGTTAACAAGTGCTTTTTTGTTGAACTTTTTTCAACAGTCTCGGAAAAATATGAGCAAGGTGTCATTCGATTCTGAATAGAATGTAGATATTTTTTGAAAAAAAATACAGTTCCGCTCGCGAAAATTGTAAAAGTTATAAACAATTTACTGAAAGATAAAAAGAGGGGTTTGCTTTTCTGCGAATAACTCAAAAACCAATTGAGATTTTTGATATTCAAAAAGAGGAGGAAATTTCCTAATGAAGTCCTGGCTTTCGAAACTGCAGGATCAATATTTATAATTTTCTCAGAGGAGTAAAAATACGACCGAAACCGGGTAATCTGGCTTGCCCAAGTCAAGCCTTTTTTGGACATTTAACAATAAACATTATTTATTATTATGTTATATAATATTAAATATATTATTATAATAATATATTATTATTCAATAAAAAAATTCATGTACGGAAAAACTGAGGCGCTTACTAGATACATGAATGAACAATGTTTCGGTGGCAAAAAATTTTATCATGATTTTTCAATTAGTTATGCAATTGAACATGAAAATTGTGTCATAACTGTTCAACTAAAAGTCTGAGATTTTTTAATTTTTTTGGAGCTATTTTTTCAAAGGCTTGAGCATAGATCCTTGTTAGAAAAATTGAAAAATTTGAATTTGTCTGTTTTTTACTAACAATTTATGTAGTTGGAAAAAAAAACTTTTTTTATTTTTATTGATTTCAAAGAACCGTTTTCTACAATCGGAAGCTGCATAAAAATAGTGTTTTCGAATTTTCGTGTCCTATTGTATGTAAAAACTTATAAACGAATGCGTTGTTTATAGGGGATTGAAAAAAAAAATTTTATGATTAATTAATATTTTTTATTTTTCAACTACGTAAATTATGGATAAATTACAGAAAAATGAAATTTTTCAAATTTTTTTAACAGTGATCTATTCAGGAGCCTTTTGGAACTAGCTCCACCAAAAAAAAATCAGATTTATAGTTCAATAGTTCATCACACTTGCAATATTCTTGTTCAAGCAGCAAAAGTTATTAATTAACTATTGTATAACTAATTGAAAAATCGCGATAAAAATTTTTTCTCACTGAATTATTGTTCATTCAACTATCCAGTTAGTGCTTGAATTTTTTATTTTTCATATTTAATATGGTTGAATAATGTTAATTGTTAAAGTGTCCTAAATGGGCGTGTTTTGCGCTATCCAGATTAGGCGTTTTAAGCCATATTTTTAGCCCTCTGAGGAAGTTATAATTATTGACACTACAGTTCCGGCATTTGAAACTTTCATTTAGGAAATTTCTTTCTCTTTCCGAATCATTTTTTAGATATCAAAAATCTCAATTGGTTTTTGAGATAATTGCAGAAAACCAAACCCCTTTTTTTTTCTTTCAGTAAATCGTTCATAACTTTTACAATTTTTGCGAGCAGAACTTTATTTTTTTCAAAAAATATCTACAGTCTATTCCGAATCGAATGATACCTTGCTCATATTCTTCTGAGACTGCTGAAAAAACTCGAACAATAAATCACTTTTTGACTAGACTAAATGTGTAATATCAATTGAATATTAACATCAGTTCTAAACATTCGTATCTTTATTAATTACAAAGTACAAATTTGCTCTGTGTGTTTCAATTTCATTATCTTTCAGGTAGCAACAATTGAATTTCTAGATAATTCATCTACGACACTCACATGAATACATTCTCATAGCGACAATGGGCCAACCGAAAGATCGATTTCCACTGCATCATCGCGGTCATTACGTAGTTGGATACCTAGAATGCGTCCGAGGATTTCCACTGCTCAATAAGCTCTTCGTCTCGGCTGGTGGATCGTTCCGGTTGAGTCGTGTCCGACGTAACCGACATCTCGGCGTTTCCCGCCAGGTTGCGGACCAGCAAGGTGCACTCGGCTGCACCCCTATCTCTCACTAATAACGACAAACATATGCTTTCACAGCGCCTCCCCGCTCTACGCGATCTTCAATTTCCTGTTCCTTTTTTACCAACTTGAAGTGAGAGGATTACAGTTTAATATGCTTATATAATAAAGCATCGGCCAGTTTTTATTCCAAGATCGAATATATATATATATATATATATATATATATATATATATATATATATATATATATATATAATATATATATATATTATATATATAAATATATATATATATATATATATATATATATATAGTATATATATATATATATATATATATATATATAGGTATATATATATATATATTATATATATATATATATATGTATATATATATATATATATATATATATATATATATATATATATATATATATATATATATATATATATATATGTATATATATAAATATATATATATAGGTATAATATATATATATATATATATATATATATATATATATATATATATATATATATATATATAGGTATATATAGGTATATATATATATACATATATATATATATATATATATATATATATATATATATATATATACATTGCCGGATTAAGCCAGCGTGGGGCCTGTAGCAAATTCGGCCAGGAGGCCCTTCGTTTGCTTTAGGTTCTCAAGTTTATGGTATTAAACTCAGATTAGAGAATGAAACCGAAAATGTGTGTGCGTGACAAACCGGAGCGGTATGTAGGTACACTAAAAATACAATGCTAAATACTAAAATACAATGCTAGACTAACAATGTGAATCAAACATACAACCTTATTCTGCACTAGTTTTCAATATTGCCGTTTAATATTCAAATATCGAGAACTAGTTCCTGAAACAGTACCTATACTGGAAGCTTATTCAAAGACCCGAACAGCTCGAAAGACTGGAACTCAAAACAATTTTTCTCAATAATGGCTCACATCTAAAGAGCTTTCTACAGTTCTTTACGTTGTGCCAAATATAAATGCACATCAAATTCTAATAGTTTAATATTCAATAGAATCCTATTTTATTTGTTCGGGTTTTACGACTAGCTCGATCGATGACAATATCAGGGAATTTCCCTGTTAGTTTTGCAGTACCTACTAAAAATCGAGTTTTAGATTTTCAGGGGGAAGTGCTAAGGGCTTCGTGTTTGAGATATTTAACGCTTATCTAAACTCATTTTTTTTACTGTCAGACAGACGTTGGAGCGCGGGGCCACCCAATTCGTGGGGCCCGTAGCATTTGCTACTCTTGCTACGTGGCTAATCCGGCACTGTATATATATATATATATATATATATATATATATATATATATATATATATATATATATATATATATATATATATATACACAAGTTGTGTATACAAGTTGTCCTGATTGACATGGGCCACTATTGCTATCTCGGTAACTATAATAACTACAAGGTTGGTCAAATTAGATAAAATGTGCAGTTTTTGGAGGAAATTGACAATCCGATTTCAGATTTTTTTTTAAAATTCTATTTCGAGCTACAAGGGTTTTTCGAAAAACTGCTCAAAATTATTTGATCGAACATCTCAAAAAGTATAACTTTTACAACAAATTGGTAGAGAAAAAATTTTTTGCATTTTGAAAGTTCTTCAAGCTGGTATTTTTTTAAGGAAATTTGCTTCGTCTAGTTTTCGCGATATCACATTCAACTTTTTTTTTAAATACGGACCTGCATTTTTCATTCCAAATTTTAAACACTTTTTTTCTGATTTCAACGATGTATCACATGTCCATATTCATTTGTATTTAAATGGTAAAAAACTAGTATTTAAGTTTTTTGGCACTTTTTTCATTTCATCATAGGTTTAATCATAGAGCAAGGAGAAACAATTGCTTATAAAAGCCTATTATCCGTAATACATGTCGTGTCAAAGTATGTCAGAATGGGGAACAACTGTAATGGCAGAGAATGGGAAAGATGAAGCAAATGCATTAGGTATGTATCATCAACTTTGAATTTTGACAAGTAATTTTAAAAAATAAGGAAGTTTTAAGGTTAATTATATTACTTGAATTTAATTAAATGGTGAAAAGTTTGAATGTTTAAAAACTTAATAAACAGTTTCTTTCATTGCACGCTGCAACAGTCTGTTTATGTTATTAAAATAGGCAATTGTTTCACTGGTAGTCTAAGCCACCTCTGATGTTCTCATTTTTTGTAAACTCAATACAACTTAAATTTTAGCTTTTTATCATTAAAACGCAAACAGATATGAACATGTGATACATCGTTGAAATCAGAAAAAAAGTTTTTTCCAGAAATGGAATAAAAAATGCAGGTGCGTACTCAAAAAAAGTAAGTTGATGGTAATATCTCGAACACTAAACCAACCAAATTTCCTTAAAAAATACCAAATTGAAGAACGTCTAAAATGCATGAATTTTCCTCTTCACTAATATTTTATCGATATTCGATCAAATAATTTTGAGCAATTTTTCGATAGACTTTTTATTTTTTAAATATGAAACTAGATTTTCAATGTCCTCCAAAAACTGCACATTTTATCTAATTTGACCAACTTTGTAGTTCTTATCATTACCGAGATAGCAATAGTTGGCCATGGCAATTAGGACACCCTGTATTTATATATATATATATATATATATATATATATATATATATATATATATATACAGGGTGTCCCGTAAATAACACGCCAGAGTGACACTGAAGGTAGATTGGCTTCAGGTCAATCAAATAACATCAACATGACCTCAGTAAAAGTTTTCTGGTTTTCGAGATATTGTCACTCTTATGTTTTTATCAAAAATCTATACTTTTAGGTCATTTTCTCGCCTCATAAACATAAATAAGTTCTAACTCCTGTTTTTTTTCTTGTGTTATCACCAATATATGGTTGAGACAATCGACCTATCATTTCATTAAAAACTAGCTCGCTTACCTGAAAAAAAAATCAAGTTGTATCAATTTAATTTAAATCCGAGAACGTTGAGTAAAGTTTGACTATTTACTATGAAAAAATATTGTACCAGACAGAATCAGCAAATGATCTTAAAAACTAGCCTTTTTAATGCTCTTTCGAAAATGGTATAACATTTGTGGTTTTTTTCTTCCAAAAGTCTAAAAATTTCAATTTTTGTCATTGAAGTCGTGCTACTTGCGAAATACACTGCGCCGCAAATTTAACGCATAGCTTAAATATTTCAAGTTTTGACTGAATATTTTGTCAGGCGGTGATCCGATATGAATAAATTTTTCACCAAATTGTAGCTCCATTCTTTGAGGAAAAGCAATAGTTATAAGATGATCCAAAAAAATGAATAAACTTATTGTACAGGGTGTTTGAATAGCGACATGTTTTCTTCGTCCAAGTTCATCCTTCTGCGGGCAATATCGGGTAGCTCAGTCAGAAAAAAAATAGACGGTGTTATAATCGCATGTCTTCTGAGTAATTTGTTTTTTCAATCGTCTGTTTATCTTGAGCCACTCGAAAGAAATTCATGTTTTTATAATTCTGACATTTTTAAAACAAAATTTTTTGAAACTTTTTTGTTAATTTGCGAAGAAGGCTGTGTATTCAAAATTTCTTCACAAGTAGAAACTGTGTTCATTTGGTTTTGTATATCTCTCCATACTACAAACCTGAGCTACCCGATATTGCCCGCAGAAGGATGTAAATTTGGACGAAGAAAACATGTCGCTATTCAAACACCCTGTACAAAAAGTTTATTCATTTTTTTTATCATCTTATAACTATTACACTTTCTCAAAAAAACGGAGCTACTATTTGGTGAAAAATTTATTCAAATCGGATCACCGCCTGAGAAAATATTCAGTCAAAACTTAGGAAATATATAAGCTATGCGTTAAATTTGCGGCGCAGTGTATTTCGCAAGTAGCACGGCTTCAATGACAAAAATTGGAATTTTTAGACTTTTGGAAGAAAAAAACCACAAAGGTTATACCATTTTCGAAAGAGCATTAAATAGGCTAGTTTTTAAGATCATTTGCTGATTCTGTCTGGTACAATATTTTTTCACAGTAAGTAGTCAAACTTTACTTAAGGTTTTCGGATTTAAATTAAATTGAAACAAATTAATTTTTTTTTGAGGTTATCGAGCTAGTTTTAAGTGAAATGATAGGTCGATTATCTCAACCATATATCGATGATAGCACAAGAAAAAAAACCATGAGTTAGAACTTATTTATATTCAAAACAGGCGAGAAAATGACCAAAAAGTATAGATTTTTGAAAAAAACATAAGAGTGGCAATATCTCGAAAACCAGAAAACTTTTACTGAGGTTATGTTGATGTTATCTGACAGACCTGAAGCCAATCTACATCCAGTGTCAATCTGGCGTGTTATTTACGGGACACCCTGTATATATATATATATATATATGTATATATATATATATATATATATATATATATATATATATATATATATATATATATATATATATATATATATATATATATATATATATAGTAATTGATCTTGGTTTGGCAGATTCGAGGTGAAATAATTAAATAATTATTCTAAATTCAGTTGCTTTAAACAATTTCTGATAAACGTTTTGGAGGTCTCCTCCTTCCTCACTATTCATTTACAGTAATTATAATCTATAATACTTTGTCATATATATGAAATTATGTTGAAGGCCTAATTATGAAGATGACAGCTCTTTTATACATCTACTATGATTTAAAATCCACTACTAAGTTACTTTCTAATTTTTATTGTATAACCAATTATCTTTTCTGTTCACATTTAAGTGTCCTTTTACAAATTATTCTAGAGAATAATTATGAATTAATTTCTGTCAAAAAATAAGAATACAAATAGTTCCAAAGTTTCAATTGAATGACAAAATGAGTCTGGATTACGAGATGAAACTATGAATGCTTTCACGGAAGGTGTATTTGAATTTAAATGATCATCAAATCGAAGAGGCCATGATCAGCTAAAAATCTTTTTACAGACGTCTTGTTTCTATCTGCGAGAGACATCTTCAGTAGCAGAGCTAACAAAATCTTCGATTCCGACTCGATAAAGTGAGTAATAATTGAAATAGAATTTTTCAAAAACTCTACAAAAAGAATCGATTCCAGTAATTGCTCTACTTAGAATAACCAGTTAGTAACAGAAGTTTTAAAAAGTTGTAGTAATCACATATTTCAATCTGTAGACCAAAAGTTAACATTAATAAAATATAGATAAATGGGATTCTAACTGGTAAATGATTATCAATGAATCAAGTTTAATCATCTTTTTTTTAATCTCATGAGACCTACAGTTTAACGCCGGTTCCGAACGGCCAATGGGCTTTAAAACAAAGTATGTACATTACCTAACAATTTATCTTATACATAGAACTACTTAATTCCGGACATACACAATACCCAAGAGCAAGGTGGGACTCGAACCCACAACCTCGATTTACAAGCGATACACCTTACCGCTGGTCTACCGAGGCCTCTAGTCATCTTTATATCGAAAGCATTATTTTCTCGGGAGTTATCCAGTTTACGTAGTACGTACGTCGAACAACATATTTGATACAAGGTAAGGGCCACTTAAAAACAGTTGTAAAATGATAATGAACTCACAAGAGGTCTAAAGGGCCAGAATTGCAGGGTAGGCTTAGAGTTATTCAATTTAAAGTTGAATCTAACCGTTATTTTAAAATTTTTGTATGTTTTCAGTACTTGTAAAGTTGAAAATTGTACCTGCTATTTATTTAGCACACGCGAGTGAGTGCTCCAAATAGATAGCGTGTAACTTTTACCCATGAATTAGAAACCAGTTTTTTTCTGCTAGCATTCGAAAACTTAACTGCCAAATGAAAGATATCGGTGATTTTTATTCAACAGCATGGACATTTATTCCACTTAGAGTTTCAAGATATGTGAATTAATTACACATAAACAAACAAAAATCAGTAAGTCAGTAATCAACAATAATCTTTATTTATATTAAGAACAATTAAGAAGGTTGATGCATTTGATCAACCAATCTCAGCCATAAGATTTTGACTTTTCTTTATGTAACAATTACAAACTATAATTTATTGATAATGTCAAGCCGAAGACGACAACGCTTTTTTGATACGAAAAAAAATGAATTATTCAGATGAAGAATTACCAGAATCTACCGTTCTGGAGCCACTATATGGAATTGTTACCTTCTAAATCCAGATTGCGATATGAAAACAAAGGAAGGAGGATTAATAAAATGATAAATTGAATAACGCATGATTCTACCTACTTTCTGTTAACCATTTACATCGCATTCTCGAAGTGAGTCCCACCAAATGCCAAATACCGAGAGCAGATATGTTATACAACAAAAAGAGACGAGAGGTGTCATGAGACACCTGGTCGGAAAGTTCCTTTTTCTGTATATTATGTATTGGATCACCGGCGCAAGGAAATAAATTAAAACATTTGAAAGTAATTGAATAAAAAATAAAAAGAATTATTTTCATTAGGATATATATATATATATATATATATATATATATATATATATATATATATATATATATATATATATATATATATATATAAAATCTCTTGATAATTATTAGCAATAACAGGCTGGTTGAATCTTAAAAAACTCGATTGTATTAAAAAGTTGACGTTTCACTACGACATTTGTAGTTTATCAAAACTTTTGAAAAAAATTGAAATCTCCTTGACATTTATTGATTTGAAAAAATTTGAATAGACAAAGACTGCTTTGTCTCGCTAAAAATTTTTTTTTTTTTTGTTTTGTTTTCCGAATTTGGTTGTTTTTTGTTATTTATTACGTGCTATTCAGTCTAATATCAACATTCAAAATTGTTATCATTAGATGGCAAGGGAAACCACAGAAACCTTTACCTACGTAATGTTCGAAAATAAAAATAATAGGGTACTATTTATCTAACAACAAAGAAATTAGTCGCAGGAAAATATTAAAAAAGTAGAGTAGAATTATCGGTATAGAACGTTTATATGGAAGCAGCCGTTGACACGTGTTTCGGACTCTTTGGTCCTCATCAGAACGGCGTAGCAAAGCATTGGATTGAAAATTTGGAGATGAAAATAGTACAACAAATAAAATCCTCTGCTACGGAAGACAATCAACACCTTTGTGGACTATTGTTTGAACTCTCCGGTTTGGGAGATTTGGTCAAACTCTGCCACGGAGGCGATTAATGCCATCCGCGAGATCTCAGAACGAGTAAATAAACAATAATAAAGAAATTAGTCGCGGGAAAATATTAAATAAGTAGAGCAAAATTATCGGTATAGCCCGTTTATATGGAAGTAGCCGTTTTTGATAAAATTTTTATTTAGAATTCCATCTAATGATAACAATTTTGAATGTTGATATTAGACTGAATAGCACGTAATGAATAACAAAGAACAACCACATTCGAAAAAAAAAAAAAAAAAAATTTTAGCGAGACAAAGCAGTCTTTGTCTATTCAAATTTTTTCAAATCAATAAATGTCAAGGAGATTTCAATTTTTTCAAAAGTTTTGATAAACTACAAATGTCGTAGTGAAACGTCAACTTTTTAATAAAATCGAGTTTTTTAAGATTCAACCAGCCTGTTATTGCTAATAATTATCAAGAGATTAAAAATAGATCACAGGCAACAACAATTCGAATAAAAAAAATATATATATATATATATATATATATATATATATATATATATATATATATATATATATATATATATATATATATATATATATATATATATATATATATATATATATATTACAACAGCTTCTGCCAATTGTAGAGTGGGAAAAATACAATAAAATTAATAAATTATATGATAATAAACAAAAGCAAAAATTAAAAACAATATTTCAGAAACATAGTAAATGTTGCAACTCTGTGAGCAAACAAAAACAAAAAACTCTTACTGGAGAAAAAAGAAGGCTCACTCACAGAGTCACACCAAAAGCTTACATCTAAAGTAACATTGCCCTTCTGACATCACCAGACCTGTCCGCAAATATGTCAATGACTCCATGAAAAGGCTCGAAATCACTACAAATTTTGTGAAGTGGAGAAAAGGCAAGGACATTTGTATGGGCTAGAGGTGGATCAAAAACGTTCATGTCCCGACTAGTCAATCTCGGAACGCGCAAATTTATAAGAGAAAGTAGAAATGAACAGTCAATGGAATAACTGAACATTTGATATAAAAACATAATTCCCAAATATATTCTACGAGTTTCAAGTAATGGAACACTGAATCCAGTATTTAGCAACTCATAAGAAATACCTTGTTTCGGATAAACTCTATCAGAGCTAAACCATAAATACCTTAATAAACGTCTCTGAACCGATTCAATACTCTTTACATAAAACGCTTATCCCGGATTCCAAACAACACTAGCATATTCTAGTTTTGACCGAACTAAGGTATTGTATAAAAGCATAGTTGATTCAGATTGAGACAGCCATTTGGAATTTCTTATTATCCAAGGTTTTGTAAGAGCTGGAAATAATGTTATTTACGTGAGTGGCAAAGGTTAATTTTGTATCAAAGGTTACACCCGAATCCCTAAATTCAGTACATCTGTTACCTATATCACTATTTATGTTATGATCGTAACTAATTAAGTTCTTTTTCCGAGTAAGAGACATTATGTTCCACTTAGAAATATTCAGTGTTAAAAAAATTTCTTCACACCACCGATTCAAATTTGAAATATCCTCCTGGAGAATGCAGCAATCACTCACTGTTGAAACTTTAAGAAATAATTTACAGTCATCTGCATAGAGAAGAACATTACATTTCATATTGCAACAAATGTCATTCACAAAAATATTGAACAACAGCGGGCCCAAGACAGACCCCTGTGGAACTCCTGACTCTGCAATAAATTTCGATGACTTAAATCCATTATATTGAACTAACAGTTGTCTTGAGGATAGGTAAGATAAAATGGAAACTATTTCAAACTATGATCTTCTCAAAATACCAATTCATTTAAAATTTACTAGAACAAAAACAATAGTCTCATTCGGGCCACTCCACATGTAACATATTTTATGATAACATTATTAACATTTAAACTTATAACATGTATGAATATACGATCACAAATATTCGAAGTAATTGTATTATTGTACATAATTATGAAGAATTTTTGGATATTTAAAAAATGTTTTGAATTTATATATATATATATATATATAAAAACATGACGCCAGCGATGAAAGGATCGTTCTTTCAAACATATATCGAAACGCATATACGTATACAGCTGACCTTAAGAGTGTTACGCTTACACTACGTTTTATCAATTTTAGGACTTGTGTTTCGAATGTAACTTCTAAGGAACTTCTTACCAATAGTTTTCAATATGTCTCGGAAAATATCTACAGAAATTATTCCATAGTACCTAAATGAAACCCGACTCTATATTTTATTAGATATCGCTCTCGTAGGTTATTGTTTTGTTTTTATTATAAAATATTTCGAAGTTTA
Source organism: Cynegetis impunctata (assembly GCA_030704885.1). Taxonomy (NCBI): domain Eukaryota; kingdom Metazoa; phylum Arthropoda; class Insecta; order Coleoptera; family Coccinellidae; genus Cynegetis; species Cynegetis impunctata. The sequence continues at coordinate 21,916 of JARQZK010001061.1, forward strand.
TAGTACAGTTATGAATTTTGTTATAAAATTGTTTTTCAAACTCATTCCTCGATGAAGTAATTGCCAAAAACGTAAGTTCATAATTCATATTTTAATCTTGATATTTGACCTTTCTCAATGTTCATATTCATTCCTCAACCTCTATACTCAGTAGTTATAGTTTTAAGCATCCTTAATCAAAGTTACTTTTTTGAATACCATTTATGAACATCACCATAATAAGTTTCAAATCTAACATTATAATATCTTCTATTACAGACCAACCGTCATCTCCCTAATCATTTCCTGTCAGGTTTCAGCTGCAAGGTGCATTGACTAACACCCTCATTCTATATTCTATTCAAGCAATCATTAATATCGGACCATGTGCTATTCTCTCATGAGACAATGAGCCGAATATTCAAAGTATATCAGTAAATAATCATACACAGATATACTCAATTCAGTATTAGAAATTTTTAGTCAAGTTTTCCCTACCTAAATTTTAATATAACAAGTTCAAACAAAGGGCGAAATGTAGTCGTCAATTTTGAATGAATACTGAATAATATATACATATATATATATGTATATATATATATATATATATATATATATATATATATATATATATATATATATATAAAATATATAAAATTTTCAGGTAATAGATTACTACGGTTTGTTATTTCGTCAATACTTTCGGAGGATTCTTCACCTCCTTCTTCAGTTGTTTTATTTAAAACTATATGCTCGTTCTGTCTTGAAGAAACGCTCATATGAAAAATTTTAATCAAATTGAACCTATGTATATATATATATATATATATATATATATATATATATATATATATATATATATATATATATATATATATATATAGGGTGTCCCGTAAATAACACGCCAGAGTGACACTGAAGGTAGATTGGCTTCAGAGGTCAAACAGATAACATCAACATGACCACAGTAAAAGTTTTCTGGTTTTCGAGATAGTGTCACTCTTATGTTTTATTCAAAAATCTATACTTTTTGGTCATTTTCTCGCCTGTTTTGAATATAAATAAGTTCTATCTCATGGTTTTTTTTCTTGTGCTATCATCAATATATGGTTGAGACAATCGACCTATCATTTCACTTAAAACTAGCTCGCTAACCTCAAAAAAAAATTAAGTTCTTTCAATTCAATTTAAATCCGAAAACCTTAAGTAAAGTTTGACTATTTACTGTGTGAAAATATTGTACCAGACAGAATCAGCAAATGATCTTAAAAACTAGCCTATTTAATGTTATTTCGAAAATGGTATAACATTTGTGGTTTTTTTCTTTCAAAAGTCTTAAAATTCCAATTTTTGTCATTGAAGTCGTGCTACTTACGAAATGCACTGCGCCGCAAATTTAACGCATAGCTTAAATATTTCCTAAGTTTTGACTGAATATTTTCTCAGGCGGTGATCCGATATGAATACATTTTTCACCAAATTGTAGCTCTGTTCTTTGAGAAAAAGCAATAGTTATAAGATGATCAAAAAAAATGAATTTACTTATTTTACAGGGTGTTTGAATAGCGACATGTTTTCTTCGACCAAGTTCATCCTTCTGCGGGCAATATCGGGTCGGTCAGGCAGAAAAAAAATTGATAGTATTATAATCGCATGACTTCTGAGTAATTTGTTTTTCCAATCGTCTGTTTATCTTGAGCCACTCGAAAGATATTCACAATTTTCAAAAGAAATTTTTTAAAACTTTTTCGTTAATTTGCGAAGAAGACTGTGTATTCAAAATTTCTTTACAAGTAAAAACTGTGTTTATTTGGTTTTGTATATCGCTCCATACTACAAGTCTGAGCTACCCGATATTGCCCGCAGAAGGATGTAAACTTGGACGAAGAAAACATGTCGCTATTCAAACACTCTGTACAATAAGTTTATTCACTTTTTTTGATCATCTTATAACTATTACATTTTCTCAAAGAACGGAGCTACTATTTGGTGAAAAATTCATTCAAATCGGATCACCGCCTGAGAAAATATTCAGTCAAAACTGAGGAAATATATAAGCTATACGATAAATTTGCGGCGCAGTGTATTTCGCAAGTAGAACGACTTCAATGACAAAAATTGGAATTTTTAGACTTTTGAAAGAAAAAAACCACAAATGTTATACCGTTTTCGAAATAACATTAAATAGGCTAGTTTTTAAGATCATTTGCTGATTCTGTCTGGTACAATATTTTTTCACAGTAAATAGTCAAACTTAACTTAAGGTTTTCGGATTTAAATTGAATTGAAAGAACTTAATTTTTTTTGAGGTTAGCGAGCTAGTTTTTAGTGAAATGATATGTCGATTGTCTCAACCATACATTGATGATAGCACAAGAAAAAAACCATGAGTTAGAACTTATTTATATTCAAAACTGGCGAGAAAATGACCAAAAAGTATAGATTTTTGAAAAAA
>JARQZK010001062.1:0-24218 GCA_030704885.1 Cynegetis impunctata
GCATATTTTTTTGATCTGTGGCCATTTCATTATGTTGACTATGCAGTTTTCCAGCAGAACCTGGATGCGACAGGTATGTACCGATTGTCAATTTAATAAAAAGAATTGAAAGTAGAATTCTTCATAGTTCAAAACGTTCATAGCCTTGTGGTTTTTTTTCCATAAAAACGCTGTGTAGAAATATGTTAAAAATAAAGCTGAACATGACGATAAACGGGCCGAGCGCGTGAGATGTAGTTGAAGAGTGGGGGTTTTACAATATATTATCTTGACAACGTTTAGAAATTACTGGGTCATGTTCAATAATGCCGACGCTTTTCGAATGTAAGAACTTCTCCTAGCCTGCTGCCTCTAACCCCCATCCTTCAAGCTACTCTTACACTACTTCTCAGCGTTTTTATGAAAAACCAAGATGAACGTTTTTGAAACTAATGGGGAATTCTACTTTCAAAATCTTTTTAAGTAAATTGAAATCGGACCATACCTGTCGCATATCAGGTTCTGGCTGGAAAATTGCAGTAGTAACATAATCAAATGGCCACAAGAATCAAAAAACTATGTATCGGACAGTTCCTGATCTTACTCGCACACGAATGAAGGTTTATATCCAATAACTAATACTGGCCGGAGGATCTACGGCTTAACAACTCAAAAAAATAACCGAGTATTAAAAAAATTTTTGAAAAAACTGGCAGCATTTGTGTCGACGGTATTTATTTCCGAGTTCTCTTCGTTAAACTAAGTGGTCTGATCGGAAGTCGTCCTTACTTCCAATTTTCTTCATCTTTTTTCATTTTCTAACAATTAGTCTATTGACATCATGCACGAATTCACACAAGATCGATAGTTTAATTTTTATAAGCAAAAAACTAAAAAAATTGCGATTTTCTCTGACTTAAAAATTGTTGCATGACAAAGTTACTAAATAATAAGCTCCGACTGGTAAGATGACAGATATCAACTATCATAGTCATACTAGTGGGAGTAGCTATTTCCACAAACAATGGCGCAGCTGGTTTTCTTTTAACACTTTTTACACAAAATGCTCCCTGTAGCTTGGCCTATTTATCAACTTGAAAAGACGTGGGGCCCGAACAGGGTTGTTGCCTAGGGTCCCGGACAATGTTAATCCGGCCCTGCCTGGACCTGCACATATATTTTCGGAATTCATCCATATCCTCCTATTGAAGATTTTCTTCAAACGAATGTGTTGACTAGCGACGAAAACGTAACTCTTTTCAACGCGTCTGAACTCGGTAGATTTGAATTTGGAGGAAATACTTTTCAATAGATCCTTCGATGCCTAGCTCAGTTTCCTTTCCTAATCAAGTTGTGCGCAGTCTACCGGAAATCAATAAAAATAACATTCAAACAGATGTGCATTTCAAATATATGTCTGAGTTTCATATGGAATTAACAGATATTTTAACTGGTGATATTAATCATGAATTGCAAATTAGAGGAAATTTCGATCTAAGCCATAATTAGATGGTCCAAATGCAAACTGAGAAATTGTAGGAAATTTTGTTATAATACCTTTTATTTAAAAAACGCGTGAGCAGAGGTGCTCACAAAAAAATACTAAGGTAGTATTTTCCTCTCATTTTTGATTTGTTTTACATACAATTTCTTAAGTCAATTTGGAAAAGCTGTGGAGGTGAGAAAGACCTTGAACATACGGAAAAAGGAATTGGAAGCGATTGATAGTTGAAACCTAACATCATCCCAATCCATATACACAGTTTAATGCTCTAACTCAACGTGGAGGAGCTGTAGAAGTGCTCAAAACCTAAAAAAGATATGAAATATCTACCTAAATATGGCTACGGATGAGTAAAAGAGTTTTGTCGAAGGATTTTGTCATAACATCCCCCTAACTCAATCTACAAAAGCTATAAAGGTGCACAAATCCTCAAAAAGTACGGAAAAACAAGAAACTTTTTCATGAAAATAGCGGCGTTTACATAAAAGTGTTCATCCTGACAAAATGCACTTCCCTAAAATTAACTTATTCCAAATATAAATTATCAACCCTCTAACTCAATCTACAGAAGCTATGGAGGTGCACAAATCCTCAAAAAGCACAGAAAATAATAATTTTTTTCATGAAAATAGCGGCGTTTACAGAAAAGAGTTCATCCCGACAAAAGGCACTTCCCTAAAATTAACTTATTCCACGTACAAATTTTCAACCCTCTAACTCAATCTATAGAAGCTATGGAGGTTCACAAATCCTCAAAAAGCACAGAAAACAATAAACTTTTTCATGAAAATAGCGGCGTTTACAGAAAAGAATTCATCCCGATAAAAGGCACTTCCATAAAATTAACTTATTCTACGTACAAATCTTCAACCCTCTAACTCAATCTATAGAAGCTATGGAGGTTCACAAATCCTCAAAAAGCACAGAAAACAATAAACTTTTTCATGAAAATAGCGGCGTTTACAGAAAAGAATTCATCCCGATAAAAGGCACTTCCCTAAAATTAACTTATTCCACTTATAAATTATCATCCCTCTAACTCAATCTATAGAAGCTGTGAAGGTGCACAAATCTTCAAAAAGCACAGAAAACCATAAACTTTTTCATGAAAATAGCGGCGTTTACAGAAAAAGAGTTCAATAAGCCGATAAAAGGCACTTCCATAAATTGAACTTATTCTACGTACACATCTTCAACCATCTAACTCAATCTATAGAAGCTGTGAAGGTGCACAAATCTTCAAAAAGCACAGAAACCATAAACTTTTTCATGAAAATAGCGGCGTTTACAGAAAAGAATTCATCCCGATAAAAGGCACTTCCCTAAAATTAACTTATTCCACATATAAATTATCATCCCTCTAACTCAATCAATAGAAGCTTGGAGGTTTCACAACATTTCTCAAAAACCCAGGAAAAACAATAAACTTTTCATGAAAATAGCGGGGTTACAGAAAAGATTCATCCGAACAAAGGCACTTCCATAAAATTAACTTATTCTACAAATCTTCAACCCTCTAACTCAATCTATAGAAGCTATGGAGGTTCACAAATCCTCAAAAAGCACAGAAAACCATAAACTTTTTCATGAAAATAGCGGCGTTTACAGAAAAGAATTCATCCCGATAAAAGGCACTTCCCTAAAATTAACTTATTCCACTTATAAATTATCATCCCTCTAACTCAATCTATAGAAGCTGTGAAGGTGCACAAATCTTCAAAGAGTACGAAAATACAAAAAATCTCTTTTAGCTCTCAGAGTTCATACTGTCAAAAGTCACTTCCCTAAAATTAATTTATTACAAATTTTCAACCCTCTAACTCCATTTAAAGGGGATTTGGGAGTGCAATAATCGTTCAAAATCTGTTTTGTTTTCAGTTTCATACACCATACATCCTCCAAAGAGCAATAGAAGGGTGAATTTCAGATACTTATGCTCATCAAAAATTTGTTGTGTGAATTAATGTTTTGTGTAATTGAATCAAGTTGAAAAAAGGAGATGAATCTACTGAAATATCGATTCAATATAACAATGTATGTATGAATAAGCCAATAGAATCCGTGAATTTTGCCTAACTACTGCGTATAGATAAGTGAATATACCATAGAGATATTACAGATAGAGGCGACAAGCCATAGGCCGCTCTGTAAGTGGCAACGTCAGTCTCGAAACTCAGTGGGAGCGAAAGAGAGAGACGATCGCAGAGTTTTTCTGTCCTTATCAGATGTAAACATAGACAGACGTAACTGTCAGAGTCTAACCTAACCTTCAGATTCTCTCTCTCCTTCACCCGAAAGTTTCAGGCTAGAATATACCCTTGACGGCGTGATATAATCGTTTTGGTGTTTCGCCTCGTCTCAAAATGTGAATGTTTTCATATTTAACGTTTGTCAAAAAATATATATTTTATCTACAACCGTGCGTAAATTATGTTTTTACACACCCATATTAGTGCGGTAACTATTACTTTAACGCACTACTGCGGTAAAATTCATTATTATTATTATTGCCTATGGTTTTTCTTTTCAAATAAGCTATTAATCTTGGAAATTTGTCTATCTGCATGTTCTTTTTTATGGACAAGGTGGACTTCAGCATTGAATAATAGCACCAAAGCGACTTCTTTTCCTTGAACTTATATTCAAAATAGGCAATTAATACATCTTCATTAATGTTATCCGCTTTTTTATGGGAGCACCATTCGATTAACATATCATAGGCCTTTTCGTAGCGAATTCCGGATTTCTGTGGTGGCAAGTTCGCCGTAGCAGCTTCAACTAGCCGTGAAATCTCCATATTTTCGACTGACATTTTGACTGACAACTTCAAAGTGGCGTTGCTTTTTTTTGTCGCTATGACATCCTAATTTTCATAACAATAAAAAAAGTTAAAACATTGCTGGTGACCAAGTTGGGAAATTTTAGACTATAATTAATTTGTATTTAATCAAAACGAACGGTTGTAGATGAAATAGTACACATAACTCGCGTGGTAAAGGTTTTTAGCACACTTAACCCTTTGACTGCCAAGGCAGTTCAGATATAACTGCCTCTGCGCCAAAAATTTTTTTTGTCAAAATTGTATCAAATTGGTGTCTAGTGGTAACCTGCGGTAGAATATGTAATTTTTTATTAATTTTTTTGGTGATACTGCATATTTTTTTTTGTGTGACAAAATGTCTCACACGGCGCAAGAGCAACTAAAAATCGGTTTGAGCCATGTGCTTGCAACGCTTTCTGCACCGTTCGGGTGTTTCCCCACCACTATTTAGTGGATTGACGAGTCTTTGCATGTTTCATCTTGATTTTCTGAGGCGCAAGGGAGAAATTATGCTATGAAGATTGCCAAGACAGTACGCTACGTATGTGTAGGATGTCCCGAGAAACCCCATATGTGCAAAGGATGTTTTTATAAATTACATAAAATATCATAAATATTTGTTTTTGTATGATATATAGGGGTGAAAACATTAAATATACACACGTATATCTAATAACTTTAAGTTTTGCATGTAAGATATATTTCTAAATAAAAAATTGAATCATACAAAAAATATACTTTATTTCTGTAGGCTATTTCTGTTGAAAATTCTTCTACGCCAGGGCTATCTATTACCTCATACAAATATACGAGAACTGTGCGCGCTTCAGACACAGCAAGCGAATAATACTTCTTATAAGAGTGCGTCAATATCACGCACACGGTGTTCAGTGCAGAAGCCGTGTGCGCCGATATGACACACATGGCAGTCAAAGGGTTAAGTGAATGAAAAGACTCGCCTGCGGCTCGTTTTTCAAACTTCACTTAGCGTGTGCTAAAAACCTAGTTACCACACTTATTATGTAATATACTATTATATTCGTTATATAATCGTAACGAATACCACTCGAGCAATCGAAAATAATCGTTATACTGACCTCGTCACTCGACGTATTTTCTTAAAACACCACTCGAGCTGCGCTCTCGTGGATGTTTCGCAAAATACGTCTCGTGACTCGGAAGTATAATCGATTATTTTCGATGCTCTTGTGATATTATAACTGAATATTTCCCTTAAATGTCACTTGTGTTCTACCAAAAGTTTGGGGAACAAAATACATATCAGGAACTCATATTTTAATTCTTCATTTTCCAATTAAAAATTGAATTATTTCATTAAATGAAGACGCTCATTTTGCTTTTTTCCAATGTTTCTGTACCATGCAATGAAATTAAATGTGAATATCTCGGAAAAAAGTGTGTTTATTCCGTTTCTAATTTGAATGTATATGCATCAAGTAACAGCCAAGGTAACATCCTTCAGTATCAATTAATTCTTGATTGTTAAAATGAAGTTTCTGCCATACTAACTGAAACTTACTATGTATAACTCGAACTTAACAGGTAATACACATTTCTGAAGTGAGAAAAAAATGTTTATCTCGTAGCAAATGTTTTTAGTTCTTCACTAGTTAAATTGGATTCATTCAATTTGTAGAGAAATATAAACATGATGTGTAGGTACCAAACAGCAGTTGCGTGAGGTGCTTACTTAGATAGGCTTGTTAAAAACCTTCAATTTTATTACATGTATTTAAAAAAATTTCGATTTGGAAATTGCCAATAATTTTAGGTCGAATATTATACCTAGATCCTCAAAAATCCAGTTAAACTTTAATTAATCTTTTTTCAATGGCTTGCTAACACAAGTTAGTTTGCATCTGTTCCTCTATCTACCCAATGAATTTCTAATATGTGTATATCACTTAGATATCACTTAGTAGGTACTAATAAGTTGAAACTTCTTAAGCTCATGGATATTAACACCCATTTCTTGATTGACTGACTGATTTCTGTAGTGCCTCTAGTTAATGATTAAACCTCATACAATCTTCAGACTTTTTGAGCGTCTGGTTGCATTGCATCAAGTGATGAGATTTGATGACCGTATTAAGTTTAGTAGTATCTTATACTTTCTGGGAAGATTTCTTCTCAGATAACTTTGTGCTAGAGGATTGCGTCTCCAGAAAGCCATGGATTCTCATTCTAAGGTGATATGAGTCTTTGTTTCTTCCTTCTATATGCACAGTCGTTATATCTGATCTGCCTCATAAATGCCAATGGTTTACGTATGTTTTCTCAAGATGCAGTGACCTGTTAATATTACAATAACCTGTCTTATGTGAATACTATCAAGGCTGCCATTGAACAGCACCTCTGAATATTTCTCAACCATGAGGTAGCTTTGTAATGTCTGATGTTTTTTTAAACCCCACCGAGACATGCTTCCATGTGACAGTGTTTTTTATTTGCCAAGTAATTTGTTCAGGACTAGCAAACTCAGTGTCAGATCCTTTCTTTAAAGGGTGTTTGCATATTCATTATCTGAATTTCCCCTGTATCTTTCACATTGAGTTAGAACTTTATCACTCCCAATATTAAATCTGTTAATGGAAGTGTAGTTTTATTGTCACAAATATATCTAGTAATTCTCAATTGTGTTAACATGTGACACAAGATTGAATACTAGGACAAAAAGTTAAAATTGGAGACTCCGACATGATCAAAAAAGATACCTAAATGCATATAGCAAATATAAAAATGTTCTGAAATTTTGAATGAAACATAACAGTAATAATTATTAAATAGTTCCCTTTTAATGCTCAGTATTTTTGCCGAATTGAGAGAAAAGTTAGACCAAAACGTTAAAATATCGATTGCCTATAAGCAAACTATCGATAATTATCAATGGTCATGTCTCCGCTGATACCAAGATTTAGTTAAGGACTCATGTAAGCTGGCTAGTATTTGAGAGATCCCGGGTTCGAATCTCGGGGTCGACTGGTCTGCCATGAATTGTTTTTAGAGGTTTCCTCATGGTGTTAAGTATGTCACTGCTTGCATACTTACAAAGCGAATGCTGGATCAGTATTATCCTTTAAACCTTACTCACACTTCCTATCTTCCATAAATATTCTGTCTCGTCCATCCTTAATGCACTTACATACAAGTGTATCATCTGGTCTGGCTGAAGGAGTTTTTCCCCATAACACAAGCTGCCCACCTCTGTGACACATACTTCAGGGAGGAATTTAACAAGAGGTCTTTGCTTTTTCTCCACTGAGAATTTAACAACTATTGTCCGTTTTAAACAGAAACAATTCTCGAGCTACCTGAAGGGAGGTTATGGTAACGAAAACTATATTTGCTCTTATCTATTTCCTGCTATTGCACCGAGCGATTGTCGACACAGGTATGTATAGAATGTTTTCCCTTCGCTGTATTGTAAGCAACCTATTTTGACACTGCTTTGACAAACGTAGGTGAAAGTTACTCAACAAGGTATTGGTTGCCCTTAGCGACAGGATGTAAGTCAACCTACATCCCTAGGGGAATAATAATCTGAAATTATTAAGTAAATTTCATTTATTTTTCACTTGTATATAATATGTTTATTTCACCTTGGATACGGTTGCTATAAACACACTCATTATGCCCTAGGCCATTATGCCCGCATTTGCAGGCATAATGGATTCAAAACGCCCGCTTATTGTACTAGGAGAAATGAAGCAAATTTCATTGATTAAATACCTCATAATCCTTGTCGTATACGACTCTGGATTTCTCCGGCAATGAATTATTCGCAGCTTTGGCTGCATTTTCTATGATATTCTTGGGTAAATTCATTTTCATTTCCATTATTTCTATAAGACTACACAAAGAAAGCAGCATGACATTCACTGAATATGATGACAAAAATATTCACAAACGTCAAACTATCAACAAATGACATGCCTACTATGAGAAGGAATAGGAGCAATGAAACGATTTTAAAATCGCTTTTTCATCATAATAAAATAATTTTTTCGTGAAAAATAAAATCTTGTATGCACCGCGTGCGTTACTAGATCCTTATGCCCATCGGGCAACATTCATCCCTCGGGCCAGAGGCCCTCGGGCCGAATGTTTCCCTCAGGGCATAAGGATCTATATAACGCACTTGGTACATAAATAACTATTTTGATTTGATCAACATATTATAAAAATCCGGACGAAAACGTATTTTTTCCGACAGGCTGGTTCAAGCACTTTCCATTTTGATATCGTACAAAGAAGAGCGGATTGATAGTCGTCATATGGGATCTTATATCAATGTACTTTTGAATTATTTTGAAATGACAAACCTGAGTTTCGTCACTTTTTGTCACTGTGAATGTACGTGACATTCCATTTTTGGAGTCAGGAATGGCCACAATTATGACTTCTTGACTTATTTTAACATTGTCCATTTTCATTTCACAGAATTCATTACAACGGTACGCCCCAGCAACTCCCATTGCCATTACGACCTTCATCAATAAGTATATATCATCGGGGGCTTAAAGCATGAACTTATTCACATTCTCCCTGTTAAACACATTCGATTTTTTGGGCCTATAACCAACATATTTTTTCTTCAAAAATGCTCGAAGTTTTGGATACTTAGAAATATCTATATTTTCCTTATAAAAAGGGTAGACTTCAACATCGAATATTCACACCAAAAGCTTGATGGGGACTTCAATGAAGCATTTTTCTCGTGGAAATACGCCAAAAATAAGGTTTCTGAAACTGCAGTAGCTGTCTTGCTTTGGCACCAATTCTTAAAGGGTTTATATGCTGCTTCATACATTTTATTTGACTTTTCCGGTAGTAGAGATAAACAAGCAATATTCGCTGATTCTTTTATATCTGAAACATCCATTTTGTCCACACAGAATCAAACAATTCGACTTCTTGAAACTTTTCGCTACGAATTCTAAACTTGATGTTGCTGATAAAAAAAAAGCTCTAGCAACGGATCGCGGATGCCATAATGTAATGAGAATGCTATCGAAAGTAGTGATAATGAAAATCTAACAATATATCCAGCATTTTCTTGTAAACATTCAATATAGCGAGGGGAAAAAATGTTATATACTATATGGGATACAGTACATTAACCAGTCTCGAACTTTTTTGCCAACCCTCGCTATCGCTCGGGCGCAAACTCGTCCTCGACTGGTAAATGTTACTTACATCTCTTATAGTATAAATAACTATATTGTCAACAGACACTACGCGACCATGGAATTTCGTAAAAAGTTTTAATCGAGTGGCATACGACAACTTATGATTGATAAAAGGAGCAAAGAAAAGAAATACTAACTGGATAATATTTTCTACTAGATTGGTTCCTTAGATAAGTCATATCAAATAAACCGCTCGTAGTCTACCATATAATTAAAGGCCAGTTCCCCTGTCAGACCATTTATTTACAACAATCTTAGAATATTCTCATGGGTCGATAAAATCGCTAAGGAAAGATCTCATATTATGACTAAGACCACATACTCACGGCGATGGAATTCCGGCAGACAGTCGGTAACCATTTCGCACCCACCTTCTTTCTTCTTCATAAAGCATAACCTACCTGCTTCGTTGCTTCCACGTGATATTCCATTGCGGAATTTTTAATGAAACATTATACCCAGAGAGATATACTTTCTCACAGTTGATTGTATTCACTTTGCTTCTTGGTTGGTTTTCCTGTTTAGTCATTCCATATTCATACTTTTTTCATCACTTCATTGTGTTATGTTGGTTTTTAGGTATTCAGTATGTATTACCATTACTAGACTATATTATCTCAGTGAATTAACAATTCTGTTAGTTACAAAGGTAGTCTATTGAGTACTTTGGGCTAAGTACCTTTATTATTCAAAAACATTGTACCTACTCCACCGAGCATGTTGAATTTTTTTTTAAGCTAACTAAAGTTGCTGAACAAATTTCTGACAATTTATGGAAATTTAAAAAAAACTTTTCTACAAATTAGGGTAGATAAATTCATTGTCAACAGTTTTGTAATAAGCAATGAACCATCTTAATTACCTACAACAATGATTTCATCTTTCTATAGCTCTTCCAAAATAATAATTTCATCATAGATTTGAGTAGTGTGTTTGAGTAGTTATATTATAAAATATAAGAGTATAAATAAATATAGACCTTGAATTAATTAAGTTTAAGAAGATCACTGATGTAGAATAGACTTTCATTTAACTTATAAGAAAAAAATATATTGTCAATATAGCATAAACTATTTCAAAATTTTATGTTGAAGAAAACTGTATATAGATGAAAACCTAATTAAATACTAATAATATATTATATATATAAATAATATATATATATATAATATATAATATATATATAATATATATATAGGTTATATTTTAGTAAGAATATATTCGTGAACGAGATCCACCAAAACACGCCCGTGGTTATAGAAATTAAGTGAACTAGGTGACAGTATTATTTGATAATAGTCTAATCAAACAAACCTCCTAGCGGAGCTGGTTAAGAGTTCAATTTCGAAGCAAAACCGAAATATCAACCACATCTTACTCATCTTCAGACGGTAAATTGGTTCGAAAATGTTTAATTTTGTAAATTTATACTGGACAAATCGATTGGAAAATATGGTATTAGACAGAACTTGTTTCGTCACCTTATCGGGGCTCATCAGTATCATCCATGTCCACACAAGAGTGGGATAACCAACACGCAAACATTTTCAACCGGCACGGGCGTGTTGTCGCGTTTGAACAAGCGAATATTCTTGACTTAAATTCATTTTGGCATTGCGGTATAAAATTCGGGGCGATTGGCTGCCTGCGGTGTGTAATGTTGGAATCACATCGAATTGATGTGCCCGCTTTACTCTTGCTTAGCGAATATGGTAGCCACCTTCGTGTGTTCCGGACGTACTAGTTCTCGTTGCCGAAATGTTTTCTTCTGTTCTGAAAGATGTGGGTTCAATTGTTTCCGACTGGTGGCGCTGTGTCATATTTATATGTCATGGAGTTACTAGAAGAAATATGTATGACCGTTTTGAAATGTGGTTTGGTTATCACTTCTTGGTGGATGGATGATACTGATGAGCCCCGATTAAGGGCGAAACAGTCTGTCTATCAATTTCCATCGATTGTGATAAACAAATTACATTTCGAACAATTACCGTCTGGGGTAGATGTTGATTGTTTCGATGCTTCGTGAACTCTTATAACCAGCTCGCGCTAGGAGGTTTGTTTGATTAGTTTCAAAATAAATGTCCTAGTTCACTTAATTTTATATATATATATATATATATAATATATATATATATATATAATATATATATATATATATATATATATATATATATGTATATGTATATGTATATATTAATATATATATATATATATATATATATATATATATATATATATATACAGGGTGACCCAGACCTACGTAATCGGTCCATAACTTTTTTGTCATTGAAGATATCGATATGAAATTTTTCAGAGGCAAATATGTATCTGGACTAAGTCTATTTTTCAAAATTATTTTGAAGAAAATTGCGGCTTCTTCCGGTTTTTGCCGGAAGTGATATCAACTTGTTATTTCAAATGGAATACCCTGTATATTTTTTGATTCTGTTCGAATATCTTATGTAATTTATAATAAAATTGTCATAACATTCTTATAGCCTAAATGAACAGTTTTCGAGTTATTAATTTTTTTCGTAAAATTTGACAGTTGCATCTTCAACAAAATAGGCTATAACTTCTTTGTTAGTAGGTCTATCGTATGCGGTTTTAGATTTTTGGAATCTTGAAACATTGTTTATTTATTCATGTCAAAATTTTCCATATTTCTAACTAATTATTTGATAAAATCTAGGGTGAAGTTGGCAAATTCAAACGTTAATAACTGTTCTTATTTCAAATGGAATGGCTATGTATATTTTTGCATTATTACATTTGCTATTCAAGTTACCTTGGTCGATTTGTATAACTATTCCTATACCTTAAAGTTAATAATAACAAAGATATTCCATACATTTTGTAATAATTTATATATCAATACACTTAATCGACTAGCGAGTTATTTTTGACGTATCCATGGATACCAATTACGAAAATTTGTTCAAAATTTAATTGTGTCACCTTTTCTGTTCATTAGGTTTGTAGCACCTGATGCTGATATCCCGAAAGATATTGAAAAAATAGTAATTCTAAGAAGTTAATATTCAATAATTATTGTTGTTTATAAACAACATAATGTTTGTAGTAGACTGATGTCCAGTTGCAATGTCAAGTTTTTGACATTATCATTTTAGTCAGGAGGAGTACATTCGCCATGATCCAACAGTTACTCCAAATTATACATTTCAATGTTATTACAGAAAGAATCAATGCCTATTAATAACAGAATCAGGACAAAACGTAGTTGAATCAGAATCAGAATATTTTTGATGATAAATTCTACTAGCTAGCAGAACATTTCCCTTATCGCGCTTATCCAATACAGTAAACCATATTTATCATTTCTTGTTGTAAAATCCATTTTATTAGACAAAAAACACTAGAAAAGGTGACACAATTAGATTTTAAATAATTTTTATTATTGGTATCCATAGATAAGTCAAAATAACACGCTAGAGTGATTTCTCAGGTGTATTTGATAAATAAATTATGACAAAAATGAGAAATATCTTTGTGATTATTAACTTAAGGCATAGGAAATGGTTATACAAAGCGAAAGGTAATTGAATAGCAAATGTAAAAAAACGAAAATAAACATAGCATTCCATTGGGAATAAAAAAGATATGAACGTATGAAATTTGCCAAATTCACCGTAGATTTTATCAAGTAATAAGTTAGAAATATCGAAAATTTTGACAAGGAATGAATAAAACACTGTTTCAAGGTTACAAAAATCCAAACGCATACCAATAGACCTACTACCAAAGAAGTTATAGCTTATTTTTGTTGAAGAAGCATACTGTCAAAATTTTTACGAAAAAAATTAGATAACTCGAAAACAGTTCATTTTAGGTATAAGAAATGTTATGACAATTTCATTATAAATTACATAAGAAATTCAAAAATCGAAAAATATACAGGTATTCCATTTGAAATAACAAAGTTGATATCACTTCCGGCGAAACCGGAAGTGAAATTTTCTCCAAAAATAATTTTGAAAAATAGACAGTCAGACATATTTTCTCTGAAAATTTCATATCGATATCTTCAATGACAAAAAAGTTATGGACCGATTACGTAGCTCTGGGTCACCCTGTATATATATATATATATATATATATATATATATATATATATATATATATATATATTATTATTATTATTATATATACTAAATAAAGTTTAAACTTCAGAATAAAACACACTTGGCTAAAGTTTCACTATATGAAAATAATTAAATACTGTATTTAGCAGTAAACAAATATCTAGAGATGAAACCAAATTTAAAAACTCAGGCAGTCAACAAAACAATATCTTCCTTAAACTTATGTTTAAAACAGAGTTATTTTAAATTTAATAATATATTATACAAACAAGAAGACGGATTGGCCATGGGATCACCGTTATCGCCTTTGTTGAGTGAAATTTTCATGAATAATTTAGAAGAAAAAATATTCAATTCTGATAATAATTTAATTACTAACGTTTCATTATGAAGGCGTTATGTAGATGATATTTTTTGTATTTGGACCGGTACAGATAGCCAGTTAGATAATGTCCTCAAATATATACACACTTTCTACAACTCGATTTAATTTACAAAAGAAGTAGAAAACGAAAACGGTACTTTCAATTTCTTAGATGGTCAGATTGTTAGGAATTTGAATTCTCTTAATTTCAAAATTTATAGAAAACCAACCTTCACAGATGCTTTAATTCACAGCTACAGTAACCAACACATAAAAATAAAACTTTGTGCTTTTTATTCGTTCATACAAACTTTGTTCACTATTTCATTATCATAAAAACTTTCAAATCAGAGTTAATACAATAAAATTATAAGTCACAATTAACGGTTACGATAAAAGTCCTATCGATAAGCCCATTCGAAAAAAAGGACTATAAAGAATCTGTTGAATTCAATATACCCCTCGTCAACTATTAATGAAGAACAGAAATACTTCCCAAAAAAGTATGTGCCGAATTTGAGTAGCAAAATTTGTAACACTATCGAAAAATAACGTTAAAACAATTTGTACAAATAAAAGAAACTTGAAGTCATTCTTAGTCAATAATAAAGAAAAATCTAACATCGGAGAAAACAGTGGTGTTTACAAAATATTTTGCGACGAATGTCCTGCTTTCTATATTGGACAAACAGGAAGGAATATAAACATTCGAGTTGATCAACGTAAAAAGTCAATTTAACGAAATAAAAATACCACTGGCTTCTCCTGGATTTCAACAGAACCCAATTGTTGCATTCAGGTAATAAAGGAAAGCTCCTTGACCTTCTTGAAATTCTCGAAATAAGTTCCGCCCATTACAGTAAATTACCCCTTGTAAACGAACAAATTGATTTACAGGTATCACCTTTGCAATTGTCTGTTTTATAAAACAAGATCCTTTACTGCTAAATACAGTATCTAATTATTTTTATATAGTGAAACTTAAACGAAGTGTGTTTTATTTTAAAGTTGTAACTTTATTCTTCATGATGTTTCACCAAGTGATGTGCGAGAATTCAATCTCAATTATTTATATATATATATATATATATATATATATATAACAGTACACATCGTTTGTCACAAAAAAAAGAGTTCAATAATCGGATATATAGACAAAGCACTTAAACTTACTTCACCTGCACACAGACATGAAACATTACAAGATGTCCATAAATTACTCATAAAAAACGATTACCCAATAAAACTTATACAGAAAATCACTAAAAATAGAATTCATAAACTTTACAACACATTAGAACATCAAAAAAGAAGAAAATATTAACAAAAATAGATATTCGCTCTCCCATATATTCCTCATTTAAGTAATAAAATTTCACAAATTTTAAATCCACATGATATTAAGTAGCCCACACCGCACATAATCAAATAAAACAATATATTCTAAATTAAAAAGTAAAACACCTTCTTCTTCAAAAATCTCATGTTGTTTATAGTATACCCTGTAATAATTGTAATAAATCATATATAGGACAAACTTTTTCAAAATTTAGAAGAAAGACTAAAAGCACACAAATATACCAGAACACAAACCACAGCACTAATGAAACATAAAAACAATGAGAAGTCATACTTTCAACTTTAATAGCACAAAAATTTTAGAAATAGAAAAAAGATCAAAAACGCAGAGAAATTTTAGAAATGTTACATATTCAAAAAATTTAAATAACGTCGTAAATGATAGAACAGATATTCAAACATTTGAGTTCAATATACGCAGATTTAATTCTTTAATTTTTCTAAGAAACAGCATAAATCAAAAACAAAATAATTCATCAAATAAACTCTAACCATAACAACTCATCTTCTTAGACAAAATCTAAACATCTAGAATTTTAAATTTTTCAAATAAGAAAGTATAGTTTTAGAACATGTGATCTCCAAAATTACAAGTAATGTCTTTTTTAAAGACAACAATCAAATATTTCAAACCTATTTTGTACATTACGTGGGTGAAGGTTTCTGTGGTTCCCTTCCATCTAATATCAACAGACCTGTCTGTTGATATTGGACTAAATAGCACGTAATTAATAACTGAAGACGGCCACAGCCGCAATGAGAAATTTTTGAAAACAAGATAAAGGTAGTACCCTATTCTTTGACTTTTTCAAAATCAAAATAAATTTGAACCTATTTTGATCATTACGTGGGTAAAGGTTTCTGTGTTTTTCCTTACCATCTAATGATAACAGATTTGAATGTTGATATTGGATTGAATAGCACGTAATAAATAACAAAGAACGGCCACAGCCGAAAAATATAAGTGAAACATTTTAGTCTTTTTCTATTCAATTTTTTTCAAATCCATAAATGTCAAAGAAATTTCAATTTTTTCAAAATTTTTGATAAAGCCACAAATGTCGTGGCGAAACGTCATCTTTTTAATAAAATCGAGTATTTTGAGATTCAACAAGACTGTTATTGCTAATAATTATCAAGAGATTATATATATATATATATATATATATATATATATATATATATAGGTATATATATATATATATATATATATATATATAGATCTTTTTGATAATTATTAGCAATAACAGGCTGGTTGAATCTTAAAAAACTCGATTTTATTAAAAACTTGACGCCTCACTACGATATTCGTAATTGAAATTTCTTTGACATTTATTGATTTGAAAAATTGAATAAACAGGTTGCTTTGTATATGCTATTCAGTCTAATATTAATATTCAAAATTGTTATCATTAGATGGTAAGGGGAAACCAAAGAAACCTTTACCTACGTAATGTAGTAAGATAAAAATAATAGGGTACTATTTATCTAACAACAAAGAAATTAGTTATGGGAAAACATTAAAGAAGTGGAGTAGAATTATCGGTATAGTACGCTTATATGGAAGCAGCCGTTGACACGTGTTTCGGACTCTTTGGTCCTCATCAGAACGGCGTAGCTAAGTATTGGATTGAAAATTTGGAGATGAAAATAGTTTTTTTTAGTTTTTCTTCCATAACAGAGGATTTTATTATAAAAATTTCATTAAAAACGGCTACTTCCATATAAACGAACTATACCGATAATTTTTGCTTTACTTGTTTAATATTTTCCCAAAACTAATTTTCTTTTTTAATATTAATTTACTCTTTCTGAGATCTCTCGGATGGAATTAATCGCCTTCGTGGCAAAGTTTGACCAAATCTCCCATACCGGAGAGTTCAAACAATAAACCACAAATAAGTGATTTTCTTCCATAACACAGAGGATTTTATTTATTAAACTATTTTCATCTCCAAAATTTTCAATCCAATACTTAGCTACGCTCGTTCTGATGAGGACCAAAGAGTCCGAAACACGTGTCAACGGCTGCTTCCATATAAGCGTACTATACCGATAATTCTACTCCACTTCTTTAATGTTTTCCCATAACTAATTTCTTTGTTGTTAGATAAATAGTACCCTATTATTATTATTTTCAAACATTACGTAGGTAAAGGTTTTTTGGTTTCCCTTACCATCTAAGATAACAATTTTGAATATTTAATATTAAGAACTGAATAGCATATACAAAGCAACCCTGTTTATTCAATTTTTTCAAATCAATAAATGTCAAAGAAATTTCAATTACGAATATCGTAGTGAGGCGTCAAGTTTTTAATAAAATATCGAGTTTTTTAAGATTCAACAGCCTGTTATTGCTCAATAATTATCAAAAGATTAAAAATAGATCACAGGCAACAACAATTCGAATAAATATATATATATATATATATATATATATATATATATATATATATATATATATATTAATATATATATATATATATATATATATATATATATATATATATTATATTTATATATATATATATATATATATATATATATATATATATTAATAATTATAACTACAGAATATTATTTTCGAAGAAATAACATACAGCAACATTTACTAATGAAATTATAATCATTTATCTTAAATAGGTTCTCATTTAATAAGCTTCCCCTTTACTTAAAAACGAAACCTTTTCTGTTTCTTTCATTAACTGTGGTTAACATTTGAAAGAAAAAACCTTTTATAAATAAAATATCTAAATGTGTTATCAGGTTATGTCATCTAAACCACACCCACTTAAATAACATTAGGACAGGATATCCCATTTCTGTACAAAGTAAATACATAAACATGAAACCATACTGTCTTTTCAATGACATGTGTTTTTGAACTTCAAAATAACGCCTTGTTCCAACAACTCTTGCTTATGTCCCTTCATTAAACTCATTTTCTCTTGCGTGGTTAAAAGATTCCATTCCGTATCAACCAATTATATAATATTTGTATATATATAGGATAATTTTTTCAGAAGATAGTTGCATAGTACAAGAGCGGGAGGTAGTTGAGTATGCAAAATACGAGGATCTCATTTTTAATGGATGTTAGCTGAGTCTTTTCTTTGTCCACTTTTGAACTCTATGAAGTCATTTGAATAATAGTTTCAATCAATTTATATTTTAATTGTCCTTATATCAATAGGTTATTGAATGAAATAAAAAACAAAAATTGTAACAACAAAAGTATGTGTTGATAAAAAAAATTAATTTTTGTCAAAAAACTTGACATTTATGCATCTCTATTGATGCGTAAATTTTTTTTTTCACCGTGAAAAAGTCTTTTTTTCACCTTGAAAAAATAGTATATTGTTTTACTAGGATTAAAAGTGATTTTTTTTGTGGCGAGGTCTAAAGAGCCCTTTCAGACTTGGATACTGTATCCGAGATACGCGTATCCCAGATACAGAAAATACATGCGTTTATATGTACGTTTCACACTGCATTCAGCACAGCATACCGTATCGCGATACTAATTCTGAGAGCCCTTTCAGACTAGGATACTGTATCCGAATCCGGGATACCGAATTATCATTGTGGCTTATGGACCTCTTCAGACTTGCATACTTTTGCGATTCAAAAAGCACAATAGCATAGGTGTCCAATATTTTTATTATTTATTAGGTAGAAGTGAAGTGGAATAGAACGGTTTTTCGATTGTACCATGGAGAATAAAGTTTTTGATAACGAGAAATTTATAAGTTTGGGTAGAACCGAATTCTTGAATATGGGATACAAGTAATGAAAATCATTTCGACAGAAATATAAAACAAAAATGTTGGGTGGAAATTACCAAACAGATGTGTGAAAATTTTGAAGAAATGACAATAGTTGTTCAACAAGAATGAATATGGTAGGTATATTTATAAAAGTAATTGTACAGTGCATTCAAAAGGAATGCATAAATTCATTAGCTAAATAAATCAAATTATTATATTATTAAAAATTTCTCAAAACAAGACGATTATTTGTCGAAAGCTTACTGATTTTTAGCAATAATCATCTCAAGATGGATAAAAAAAATTAAATGAAATATTTCAATAATATTGTTTATTAGCGATGAATGATGAGTTTATTCGTTAATTTATATTGCTAAGTTTTCACGGATTGCAGTGAAAACGCTTTAGATGAGCGAATTGATGTTTAATTTGTATTAATCAGTGCACTACTATCTAGTAACTGTTCGCAACTATCAAGTAAATCGTAAGTTACGGAAATAAATTATACATGGTACACACTGTAGTTAGGGCCCAGAATATATATTAAAAAGCAATGGTTAAAAATAACAATTTACATCATTATTATAAGAAATAACGCATGAGCCGCACGTTTCGGTGGAACTTCACCTTCTCAGATGCTAATATACCACAGCATATCGCACTCTTCAGTTCAGTTCAGTTCAGTTCACTTTATTGAGCATGGTTATACATAAGTTTAGCATTTGTCATTATAAAAAAAATATCTTGTGTATTTACAGAACATATAACTAAAATTAAATCACAATATGAAATTAAATTAATTGCAACAGTTACAAAATAACAAAACACAGGACATATGAATAATCTTTTTTTAAATTAAGATGGTATAAAAATAATGTACAAATTTTCAATTATGATTTAAAGCTGTCATTTGTGAACTGTATATTTAGAAATTCACCGAAATCAAAGAATGCGTTTTTAATTAGAAACAACTTTATTACGTTTTTGAATTGTTTAAGAGGAAGTTCTTTCACTTTTTGTGGGAGTTTGTTAAAAACACTTTGCTGTAGTAATTGTAACACGATTTACTAGAGTTTAGGCGTAGAATATCTATATGAATTAGACTATTTTGTCTAGTGTAATGTCATTTCATAAAAAGTACCGTACAACACTGATATTGTACTGATAAAATTTATTTACAAAACTATATTCTAACAAATCTAAAATAACAGTATCTTGACTGTATCTGGCCTAAATTCTGTATCTCGCATACAGTATCTCGGATACAGTATCCTAGTCTGAAAGGGCTCTAAATGTTTGTTAGACGAGGCCACAAAAAGTGCTTTTCTCCGAATAAAACATGCCATTTTTTGTCGCGTAAACGGTGTTGGAACGATAGAATTAAGATTATTTTTAAAAATAATTGTAAAAAAACGTAAAACTAGATTGCTTCGCTTACTGGTTTTGTAGGTTTTCAAGCCAACAAAAATTTGACAATTCAACAAAATAATTGTCAGAAACATTTAAAAGTCACTTAATCTACGCATTATAGGACTGTACGTTTTTCAGTAAGTACCCAAGTATTAAGAAATAACTTGTTGTAGTTAAAATTTCTAAATTTTTCTTACAGATTATAGTTATGTCAGATTCGGAACCCAACTGTACGCCACCCGACGTTCTTGAAATTTCCGTGAGCGTACAAAAAAGTGTACTTTTTTGTACACTCACGGCCGGACAAAAAGTAAAAACAAAATGACGTCTGAGGAATCAAACTTCAACATTAAAAACTGAGGTTGAAGTGTCATTTTTTGACGTTTGCGGAAGAACTTTTTTTTCACTGCAAAATAATTCACAAAATAAACATGAATATTACTTTTGAAGGATTTATTTTTAATAGAGTAAATTATTAATTGATTAAATTTTTCTCCGATCGTGGGAAAAGTGACACTATTTTGGACCTGTTTTCTATGCGCAAAGCTCAACATTCCAGAATAGTGAGCAGTTGCTAAGGAATTAGAAAATAACAGTGCGGTAATATTCTTGCCGCACTGCTGTAGGCGTGCGGTAATGTTACAAATAGATTATTACAGGATAAAATGAAACAAAGTATGCCTTAATTTTTATAATTGTTGTTAATATTTTAATAATCACGATCAGTGTTTCATGTTTACTAATTCTTTTTTAATTCCTTATAAAATACAACGAATCAAATAAAACCGCTTTAAAATTATTTTACCTTTGTCATAACTAAGTAATTTCCATGGTTACCACTGTCTATATTTCAATATTAACATAGAGAAGCCTATTTAAACTTACTTGATTACATCTTGAATGAAAATTTTTTAAATTAGATTTTTTTAATGTAAATCAACGATCGAAGAAAAAATAGTTTGACATAAACAGGACTATTTATTTGTAGGTAAATTCGTCTAAGTTATCGGCCGATAACTTGCAAACCAGAACGAAATATTAAAAATTTTATTTCAATCAAGAATTTATACTCAATTCATTGATGTGGTCGACGGAAAAATCTTGTATAAACTCGTTTATTAAATGTAGCGATTAATGGTCTCGAATTATTAAACTATTAAAATATCTCAACCATTAATCGCCTGTCATTAATAAACTAGTTTATTTTCAAACGTACAATAATAACGCCATTTCTCGATTGACAGGATCATCGAAAAGTTCTATTTCTCCGCCAAGGCGGAGAAGTGTTGCAAAGATGCAAAGATGAATTGGTAACCACGAACAAAAAATTCTCCAATTCAAACGTCATTTTTATTCGTTAAAGTTACATTGAATGTACAATTGGTCAATGTTGCATTTTGAAAATTAAAACCATGTAATAATGAACTGGTAGGATTCTGTCTCGGATTCTGTTCAAAAGCTGTTGCCTCAATAGAGTAATCTGAGTTGCTGGTTCCAGGGAATTCGTTGACGCTCAATATCGTACCAGCAATGTCATTCTTATTCTGCAGAGAATCCTCGATATAGCCTTCTGCTAAACTACTTGACTTCCAACCTCCGTGTCGTTTCAAAGACTCAATGTTGGCTCCTCCATCTATAAGTAGTGTAGCTGAAGTTCGCCTCAATGAATGACCTGTGTATTCGCTTGGATAATTCAATTGCAAAAAAGTGGCAACCTTTCTTGGAACACTTCCTATACCATGTATTCCCATCACAGCTCTGTAGCATTTTCCAGATTGATATTTCAAAAAAAAATCTATTTTCAACGAAATCGTTTGGTCTTAACGCAGTGTATCTCCGATAAATATTTAGATTATTCTCCTCGATAACTGTGAATGTTCGCACTTTTCTCGTTTTACTATCAGGAATATTGACTATTATAATATTTCCCTTGTCCTCGATATCCGTACTTTTCATTTTCACCATTTCGTCACATCTGCAGGCACCAGCTATTCCGAATAATATAACAATCTGAAACAACCACGTGATCAAAAATACAAAATTAAAATTACTTGAAATATGATAGTTACCTTTAATCCTAAATATGAATCATCCGGTGCTTCGAAAAGTAAAACGTTCGAACTCCTTTCCTTAGAAAAAACTCTTGATTTTTTTGGAAGATATCCTTCATTGGACTTTTTCAAAAATATGCGCAACTTCAGATATTTACCAATATCTATTCCATGTTATTGATCGCTAGTTGCGACTTTATCATTGAATATCGGGCCCACAAAGTAGAGGATTTCCATTTTTTTTCTCTAGCCATTGAATTGAAATATGCTAGAAGCACATTCTCTTGGTAAATGTCACATTTTTCGAATTGCACCAATTCACGAAGTGATCATATGCTGCAGAATATTTTCAATAGACTTCGATGGTCCAAGGGTAGACTCTGCTTCTTTGGCCAAAACCTCAATTTCTGAAGACATTTTCACTTTAAACCACTTCTCACCAGGTTGCGATTATAACTATCAATATTATTTTACTTTAAGTATATCTGTCAGAATCAATTTTGTGTGGCAACCGTAACTAGGAAAATGTTCCATAATTCTTAACGATCGTAAGTGGATAGAATTATGTGCGTAAATATGAATCGATCCAAAAATGGATATTCAGATTTTTAATGAATTTCAAAACGTTTTGAAAATAAAAATAAACATATTTCATTCGGAGTAGAAGTGACTTTTCATGGCTCACTTTCAAATACCCGCCTCACTGCGTTCGGCGGGTAAGCTCAAGCTCGCCATGAAAAAGTGACACTTCTATGAAATAATAAACTAGTTTATTAAATAACTAATAATCGCTTACACCATCAACATTGTCTACTTTCCAAACTTTGAAATAAAATGTTCACTTCATCTTGTATATTTTGTTTGTTTTTATGAGCATAAACTACACTGTTTTTTGTGTAAAGATTACCCTAATCAATTTTTTTTTGATATTAAATTTGTTAGATAAATTGAAATTCACGTCCAATACTTAGCGAAAACTAAGTATCCAAAATCAGGGCGTGAACGGCTGTTTTTGTTTTGGTGACAAACCATCAATTGTTTTTTTTGGCGTATAACAAAGGCGAAAAATGCGTGACACCGTTAAAGGAAGTATAAACTCGCCCGGCAGCCCCATACCAAAAAGTGTTACAAACAATCTTATAAGTAATAATATTCGTAGTTGCTAATGTTATTAAGTTTTTTCAAGAGTTGAAATTTAGAATTTTAATACTTTAGATTTATACATGTGACGTCCCGAAGTTTATGACCCCCCCCTGTCAAACGATGTCATACTTTGTTCACCCCTTCCCTCGCACATAACGTGTTACATAATTTATGGATGGCCCCTTAGAAGTTCAAGTCTTATTATCTCAACTCCAGCTTAATTGGCTATATTTAAATTAAGTTGTCGGAGTTCTTCGACCGGTTAGTATGGTTAGTATTCATGAAACTTTCTTCAATTAACCAAATTGATTTGTGGAAGTTGAGTTAACGTAGGCGTTCGTTGTATCCGAGATAAACACGGTTCATCGTTTTTATGGAATAATTTATCGACAGTTCAGTTTTGTTTACACTGTGAGATTGTGAGTCTGAACATATATGCAATATTCCGGAAACACCTTTGTCTATTGATTCTTTAATATACCTTCAGGAAATTGTACTGTT